>JANHFM010003849.1:106028-116917 GCA_032468115.1 Grayia smithii
CCTTCCTTCTTTCCTTCCTTCCTTCCTTCCTTCCTTCCTTCCTTCCTTCCTTCCTTCCTTCCTTCCTTCCTTCTCCCCCCAAAATTATAGTCACGTATAGGCTGGATACATACTTTATGCTAAGTAGAAGCCAAAATCTGGCTTGTTTTAGTATAGTATATGAACCCAATAATTCCAGCTTGCGAATCAAGATTCATAGCTTTGCATGAATGTTATATGAATCTAGCCAATTAAACAAATTCATACTTCATGGTATGAAGATGAACCTAGTTGCAAACTAGGATTTTTGATAGCTTTGAATAGCAAGGCTTCTGTTTTATTCAAGAAAAGATGCAGAAAATGCAAGAAGCATACATTACCCTTGATGTTTCCTTGGGCTGCTCCTGTTTTCATGACAAAGGGAACCTAACTAATGAAACAGGCTATGATTACATTGATAGTGCCTTATTTTTTTTTTAATCACAGTTCTATGGCAGAATGAAAGAATCATGAAAATCAACATTAAAAATAGCTTTGTTACCTCCACATAGTAATTAGTGTAGGTAGTAGCAGTATATAAACTGGTTACAGTGACAGGAATTCATAGAGTTGTAATCCAATGTACCCTGAAGGAAGAGATAAGAAGAAAGCAGATATGTTGTATTTACAATATTAGTAAATTGTACCTGAATAGAGAAGAATCCAAGACTAAACATGGGTTAATTCAATCTTGTTAATTAGCTGAGTCACTATAAGGTAAATAAGAATTCCATTCTGATGTGCAACCACCAAAAAAGTCCCAAACAGGAACAGAAAAGATACCTCTAAACAATATAATTTTGCCTTATTGGTTAATATCACATTACTGTTGGGTTGAGGATTAAAAAAAAAGTCACTGTTTGAATTTAAGAGATGTAGCAGGGTAATTAAGAAGGACTAAGCTGATGCTTGACAATACATACATGGAATTTAGCACACAATAAATATGTCCCATATCTTCACACCTTAGGAAGGAGCAAAAGGGTGGCAGCTTTCATATCTTACCCTGTGGTCAGAGCTGTCCATAAATTAAACAGGAAGTATTGCAGATGAATTTCTTCGAAATATCCACTAGAAATTCTTACACACAGAAAGAGAGAGAGAGAGAGAGAGTCTGGTAATATCTCTTTGGTAAAGCAATGCTCATTGTTCAAGAATTCAAGTCCCCATAATAGACCATTAGTATGAGTCTGAACATACACTAAATGGAGAGGGGAACAAATTTTGTTACCTGTATGTGCTATAGACATTGCTGATGGGGTAGAAACTGATGTAATTTGAAGTGAATATTTTCTACATCAATTTAGGAGCAAACATTTAGGAGCAAAAAACACCCAAAGTATATAAAAGTATTTCAAGAGCCATTTTTAAACTTAATTCTTGTGACTTTAATGCACAGTTGTGTGGATTTCTGTTTTATGTATTCAAGTTGCTATCTTTTGTGATTAAAATAAACTTTGGGACAATGGGGCTGTCATGGCACTTACCATGGTGCTTATTGATAAAGAAACAACTTCCTGTGAAATACTATGTCCTCATCAATATATTCCGTTTAAGTAAATAAGTATTTTTCCTTTAAAAAGCTCTTTTTACACGATGTACATTATAGTAACACCATTTTGCAACTGAGCTGGCTACGAAGTCCCTACAAAATGAATGCTAAACATAATTGTTGCTACTTTACTTAGATTAGCTGCTTTTAAACCATGCTTTAGGGCAGTTATTCTCAAAACGCTTGGGAAGGAAAATATCATTCTGCATGGGGAACTTCAAACTCTTAAATTCTTCTCTACGCCAGTCATTCTGAGGAATGCTAGATTTCACACAACTCTAAATTAGGGATTTAAACATTAGTGGGGCCAAGTATCCATGTTTTTCTTCATTTCTTTCTCTTTCTCTCTGACTTGGGGTGAGGAAAAATGCAAATATTGTCTATTTGCCCCAGACCAGAGTTTCATATGCTTCAGTACATACATTAACAGAGCTTTGCAAATAAGGTCCTTGATTCCAAGACTGGATATTGTTTTCATTGTGTATTTTGTTAGTTGTATATGTCCTGAAAAATCCATAGAGGAATCTATAGAGTAGGATGTGTGTATGTATGTGTATGCATGCACACAAGACAGTTTTCACACCTAAGGCAATATACTGTGAATGAAGAGGTTCATTGATTGCATTTTATACATTTCTTACCTACTTTTCAAGGTTGTGGTCTTTCCTGCAGTTTCTGTTGCACAAGGGCCATTAGCTCTTATTCCTATGCAGGGACCACAAGAGCCCTAGATAGAAGTAACGGACAGTTCCACTCTTCCTCAAATGTACGTGAAGGAGGCAGGTGAGGCTCAGGGCAGCTGAATAAAGCTGCACTTCTAGCATGTAGTTTGGGTAGGCATTAGGCAGTGAATGGCCAACTGTTCTCAGTATGGCAATGGACTGATCACACTGTTGATCATTCAGCCACCTGGTGCTAGGCAAGCCCTTACTGTGTCATTCCTTATGGGGTGCCTCAAATGGCATACCCCTTCCAATCCATCTTAGTCACTAATTGCTTTCTTTACATTTCACCAGACATCCCTGCCTAAATGGAGTGTTTCCATTCCCAGAGGCGCCGTATGTCACCTCGATAGAGGCTGGAAAAAAGGAGGGTTGCAGTATCCTTTGATAACCTGCTTGTGATCCTCCAAGATAAGCCATTTAGCCAGCCATTGTCGGAAAAACATTTAGACCAGAAAGGCTCTAGTAGTCTAATCCACCCAGTCAATTCTCCTGCTTTAATGCAGCATGGGGAAGCGGAAGCCTTGCTTTAAGGTCTGCTAGGAAAAGAACCATTTCTTTGGAAAATGTTCTCCCCAAATGCTCACATTCCCTGCTAATAGCCTAGCAGCTTAACCTTCATTTTTTTCATAGTTGCCCACCCGCTCTCACAAAGCAAGTGGTTTCACGACTAAAAATTATGTGTATTAACTTTAAATGTTGTGTATATCTGTACCAGAAACCATCAGTGTTATTATGTAGGAATTAGACTGTCCCTCATCTTAATGTACAATTTGTATATTTCTTATTCGATGCTGTGCAATCACTCTGAATTTCTTTTTCTTGCACTGATGAAAATGCCTCTTGTATAATAAATAAACTTCTTCCTGTGGTGAATGTATGTAAATAAAATTAAATAAAAACATGTAAAATGTCAGTTATACAAGCAGTGGCCTGAAAAATGGGATATCTGTCACAGCTGAATGGAGAAATCAAGTTGCTATGACACCTGAAAAGTTCAAGGGATGCAATCGCAGAGAAAGTTTTTCCTTGTAATAGCTAAGTTGGTTTTCTGTAGCTTTTTTTATTTTCATTGTTTCCAAGTGAAGAGCCTAAAACTCACAATGTCTGTAAATCCAACATTATAACCTTCTCCTTAAAGTACACTGTGTTGTTAGTTGTTTGTTTGAGCTGGTAGCACCTCTTGCAACTGCTGCGATACGTTTCTGTTGGCGATTTGTATATTACTTTGTACATGAGTACTGGTAAGATTGTCATGAAAAGTAGCTTCTGCCATTAAACTACCTATAGCGGAATAGTATATAATGTTACAAATGTGTTACTACCATGCCATATTTTATTTCTCCAATGTAATTAAACTTATTTATTTGAAATCAACTACCTGTTTATTTGAATGTGAAATGATTTTGAGTACATTTTCTCACTTTGTACTGGGTTAACCATGAGGAAATTTCAAGATTCTGAAAGATTTTTATTTTTTTTACTGTAACGACAAACAAGACTTTTAGCATATAGAAAGCTGCCTCCCTCTTTCTCTTTGGTTAGGCATGCAGGTAGCCCTTGTCCAGCAACAGAAGTTATCACAGTGCTGAATGATGGGACTTACACCCGTTCCTCATAGTTGCGGCTGTTATAACATTCCCACAGTCATATGATTGCAATTTGGTGTCCGGCAACCAGCTTGCAGTTACAACCCTGCAGCTTCCTGTGTCATGTGATCACCATTTGTGACTTTCGTTGCCAGCTTCCGACAAGTAAAATCAGCAGGGAATCTGGCAGGAAGTTGCAAACAGATCGCGTGACTCTGGGATTCTGCAACCGCACAAAATTTGCCTAACAACGGCATTGTTGCAACTGCCATTGTAAATTGCTGCGCTCATGTGAAATTATGCTTTGTGACCACATCATTTAGCACAACATTCCCAAGGTTGGAGATTGTCCAAACTAAAAGTGTGACTGGATCTCTGTGTCCTCTTTTCCTGATTGTGCACTAAAGGCTCATATTTATCCTAAAGTTCCTAATTGAAAGTCCAGCTGTCTATTTTACACTCATCTGGTCTAAACCATGCCCATCATATTCCCCATTCAGAGCAAAAGCCAACTAATAATTTTGTTTTCTGCAATGTAATTATGGCTTATAGTTCCCAATCCAGTTAACTAACCAGCTTGATACTGCTTTCCTGTCTGTGCAATTGTTTAATTATGTAATATTTTGGACAATACATCTCTGTTTTGCATTGCTGCAGATACAAAGTAACTGTTGGGAAATAACATTACTTCTACAGATGCAAGGATTTTCCCATGGATATTAGATATATTTTTATGAATGCATGAAAAGACTCTCCATTTTGATCATCAGCCTGATGATTGATTAATCTAAGTAGGACTTGCTTCTGAAAGTGGAAAGAATGGAGGTAAGGTCATTCCAGGTACATGACTTCTCCCCTCCCTCAGAGCAATGTCTCATTAGAAGAAAGCATGTACCAAAATGAAACAAATGTCTTTTTTTTTTACACCAGAATGTCATAGCATGCTGAAGTCTGTCTGTGTGAAGTTTCCCTGCTTATCTGCCATCCAACTTCACTGGCTGATCCTAAGTTTGATGATAATGAGAAAGGAACAAAAACCTTTTCCTATTCATTTCCCTTGTATTATGTATAATTTATAGTCATATATCTATTTCACTTGCTTTTTATCTATATTCAAAACACTCCAAATCATAATAGCATCACTCCAGCTTCTTCATAATTTTGGCTATTCCTTCCTACACGTTTTCAGTTTTACCGTTATCTTCAATGGTAACCGTACCATTGATTTTTTCTAAAAGCTGAACAATATTGGCTGTTTTCTTTCCAGTTTTTTTTTCCTAACCATCCCCAGCCATGAAATTTGCCTTTTTTCACAAGAAGCTTCAACAGAACTGAAAGAATATTTATCAGCAGCAAAAATTACTTTGATTTTTTTCGTCTGTATCTGCTCAGACTCCATCAGTGTAACCGTAAAACTATATTTTGACCAAATGTGCACTGTACTTAATCTTATTTGCCATTGGCTGTTCTTCATTTTATTCAAAATCTTTTAGTACTCAAAATTATAAAATTATACTTTAATAATGTATGCACAAGTTCAGATTCAAACTGACGCATCGCTCCATCTGCTCTTGAAAGCAATTTATACCTACTGCCAGGTATTAGTAGTCCTGCAACCCTAGGAAGGGGCCCTTACAAGGTGCTACCAGCTGGGTCATCTAGACCAAGGCTTTTTTTAAAGAGGTGTTACTCCTCCTCACTCACCCTTTGTCCTGGCTTGTGACAACCAGAGCCTGACTTCCCAAACGTTGGACCCAGGATTCCTGGTTTATGAAATGTGTAGGCATCGCCCCTGAAGATCCCTTGAATTGACCCAAATGGAAATGGCTCTGCTGACAAGCAGATCCTGCCATAGCACAGGTATAATTCTAGGAAGAAGAATTTATGCACAAGTTAAAATCAACAGTCCTAATCCAAATCCTTGCTGGAGCTCATGTTCCCCGCAACCCCATTTCCCTGTAATAGCAACCATTTATTCATTTCTTTGTGTTCTTTAATCTGTTACCTGAAAAGAGCCTCTTCAATTATATATCCTATGATTAGTATGTTTACCAAAGAATTTTGGTGATTGTCAAAAGACCATTTTTTAGCCATTTTTTTTTTTTTAGTTTTCAGAATTCAAACCATATCAGTTTTGAAGCATGATGTTATATTGGCCACTTGTCTGCTTTCTGGTATAGAGGCTGACCTAACATTTTGATTTGAAGATCAGTAATTTCATATTCATATTATTTAAAAACTCGTGGATGGAGCTGACTGTTGATTTGTTCTCCTATAAATTAGCTTGATTATCAACTTCTCCAAGATTTTCTGGAAACACTGTAGTGTAAACAGTCTTTTGAAGGAGTCTTCCAAAGACCCATAGCAAAATATGTTTTTACAATGTGTTTCCTAAAAGCAGATGTTATTGGGGATATGTTGTAGGTATGTCGTAAGCAAGATTATTGAGTATGCTAAAATGATGTTCATTATAAATATTGACAGAATATGTCTTTTTAATAATCTTATAAGATCCCATTGTTGGGCTGCTACATATTAAAAGGAAAAGGGAAAGAAACATCTGGAAAAAGATTGTTTCCCATCTATGTCCTTTTGTTATTGTCTTAATAGATATTATCCCTACTGTTCTTCCTCATCTAATCTGATGATATAAAGAGGAAGTTCATATCTTCTCTCTGCTCTTCTTTTTTTAAAATAATTTCTATTAAAATATTAATGTCGAATAAAAACTAAACAAGAACTATTTAGAATGAAGAAAGAAGAAGAGCAAAAACAAAGATGCAAAATAAAAGGAAAAAGAATAATAGAGAAGTGACTTCTGATTTCTTTTACAGCAGTTATAATTATAAACTGCTGCTTTATTTTATAAAGTAAAATAACCTTACTTTTAGGATACAGTTTTGTCTACATTTTCTCTATAATATATTGTTTTTAGTCTAATCCTCAGAACCATATATCATAGCATCATTTTTATGTTTCCTGCAAAAAATCAATAAGATGTTTCTAATCATCTTTAAATTTAAACAATGTTCTAGTCTACAGTCTAATTAAAGCTGTCAATTTGAGCATCTCAACAAATTCCTTAATCTTCGTTATTTATGCTTCTAATGTGGATAAAGTCAAATCTTTCCACCTTCGTGCATATAATAGTCTTGCTGCAGCTCTTCATACAAAATAACAAAATTCCATGATTTTTTTCCAGCTGCTTATCCAAATATCCCTATGATCCTGACATAATTCCACCAATTAATTATTATATTAATTAGTAATTAATTGTATTGATCAGTTAAAGTGTCAATCACTATTTTTGAATACAAGGGAAAAAATGAAAGAATTTGTTTATAAGAAGTACAGATCATTAATACCGTCGTAGTGGGTTACAATACAGAGAAAGCTGGGTGAAATAGTGGTTTGCATACAGAGAGAATGAAACAGACAGACAGACAAACTTTATGGCCAAAGTCTGAATGATAATCCTGGTAATTCCAGTAATTTCCAGTTAATGTACAAATATCCAATCTTTATAGTGACTGGAGGTAGATTCCAGAGAGTCTGGGAAGTGCTGCAGAGTTGATAGGGCCATGTTGTCTAGATAGGCAAGGATGGAATTTTCAGATGTTTTTCCTGGATTATGAGGGAGGAGAAATACTTGGGTTCTTTCTCTTTCTCTCTCTCTCTTTCTCCCTCCCTCTCTCTCTCTTTCTCTCTCTCTTTCTTTGTAATAGTGATGTAAAAAGGATACCTACAAACTTCTGATCCTAGGCCAAGATTGTCCATTCCCAAATAAAATGCCAGGCAACCAGAGATGGATATGATGTGAGCTGTTGGGAAAACTGCTACCAATCGAGATAGGCTACATTGAACTTGACTGATTAATAGTCTGATTCACCCTCCTATGTCTCAGTTTAGATACAACATGGGAGATACGTAGTTAATCTCCTGATATTTATAAATGAAAAACAAAATGTGGCCTGAAGCAAAAGAGTGAAGTCAGGCACTCTCTCTCCCCGTAACATTTTGCTTTTTCAGAATTGTTCTCACAAAAGCATTGCAGTATGCTGTTTTTCCGCCTACAGGATGGGAATCCTTTTTTTTTTCCCCTCAAGGGGAGAAAGTTTAAGCAGGCAACCTTTTGCTCTCTAAGTCAGAAATCCACTTGTGACAGCCTAATTTAGCTTTCAAGCTTCAATTCTAATCCAATACTTCTTTGCCATATTACACCTCCTGAATCACAGGAAAATGTTTAATCAGAAAAGGTCATCATGTAATATGCCAGGTGGTCATCTCATGAACTGCATCTGTGCACAGATCTGATCTTAAGGCATTGAAACTGGGTCTTACATTAGTCTGAATTAATGTAGTTTTCTAAAAATGCTATATTGGTTTTAAAGCAAAATTTTAAAATTCCCTGGTCAGTCATACGAGGAAAGTTACTTAACCAACTTGCAGCATCAAATCTTACAAGTGACAGACAACGTGCCATGACAGATGTAGGAAATGTCACAATAAAAAGATTATGCAAGACAATGGAGAGCCAAAGAATTTATCTGACATATGCACTTACACGTAATTCTGTGCTTTGCAGCTCATATACAGGCAAATATACAAACTCTTTGGGGAAAAGATGATTTTAAAATTAAAAATACAGCTCTCCCTTTTCTAATATAGTGGATGCAAATGTAGCTGTATTGCAGATGGTTTCTAGGATAGCGTTCTACCATAGACTAGGTCCTAGGACGTGATAAGATATCCAGAACTGAGACCATGTGGGCCATAGGAAAGTGGTAGGGCATCCGGAAGATCCCAAATTTAATAACTGGTATCTTCAGTGTACCTGATCACAAGAGATGGGAAGCTTGAAGCAGAGTTGGGCAACCTTTCTAGCTAGAACTCCAGAAAATTGCAAGTAGACTAGCAGCTCTGAATCTTTTGGGCGCCAGGGACCTATTCCATGGAGAGAGGTTTTTACATGAATAATAGGGGGGTGGTTTCATATGTTCCCTACATCCCATGGATGGGGCTTTGCTTGTTTGCGCAGCTGATTTTCTGGCTTGCTGCAGCCCTGTGCTGGTCCACAGACTTTGGGTTGGTTACCCCTACACAATATGACAATAGAAGGGCAATTGATCTGGTAGAAAGTCACTTCCTATGTATATACTGCTCTCTCTACATTATTTTCAAATGTTTATAAAGGTAGACGACAGAGTGAATTAGCTTAATACCCAATTCTGAAAACTGAATACCTTCTTATAAGAAAATAAGACATAATGCATCAAGAGACAGTGAGTAAAGCTAACAAAGACATCTTATATACTTATGCCTCTTAGATCAATAAAGAAAGTTAAAACTGGGACCATGGAAACAAGAGTTTATCTTTTCAGTTAAAAAGAAAGCAAGGCAGGTGTTAATGAATCTGTACAATCACTGAAATTGTGCTTCTAAACCCAAATACATTTGCAAATAAAATGCTGAGAGAAAAATAAACACCCTCTCAAATATGAAGCTATCAGTAGTGATTAAAACAAATCCTGTGTAACCATGTTTAGTCATCCATTCTTCAGCACAATAATTTTCACATTATACTCAATTAATTTCTGAAAATCTAAAGGTAGAGATAAGCTTTTGCTCTCTGCCTAAATCTAAAGACCAAATTCCCTCCAATGTGATAAATTTAACTCCAGTTTAATTACATATAAGGTTTCCGGTATGAAGATGTATAAATAGGTATTTGTTTATTTATTTTTGTACTTTTATCAGCTTTATATCCTGTCTTTTCTTCAGGAACTCAAGGCATTCTTTTTATTCCTGACAATAAAAACTCTTGGAGGTAGGTTGGGTTGAGAGAGAGAGAGAGATTGGCTCAAAGTCACCTAATTGGCTTCCCTGGTTGATGGCAGACTTGCAGTTGGGTTTTCCCATGTCAGTCCAAACTACTGAGCCATATTGTTTGTGTGGTATGAACTCTCTCCCACCTACTTTTCCTCTCTTGTCTCTAGTTACCTTCAAAGGTAATTTTCCATCAGTTTGGTTACTGTATAAGGAGTAATCCCATTTGGAACAGGGAATGTCTTGTAGGGAGAAAAAGCACCAGATTTATGGAAGAGACTGCTGAATTTTTGTCCAGATCCCCTTTTGAAACCTTTAAATTATAGCTCACTTCATTGCTTTCCAATATGACAAATGCATGTTTAAAGTACAAGCTGCCAATATCACATCTTGGTAAGCCCTAAGACTTATTACTATAGAGAGGATGCTAGCTTACCATGAAGGGCCACAGCAACAAAATTTGCATCTTGATCAGTTGGGCTCGGTTTGCTTGCATCATTTTTATTACTAAAATAGAATAACAAGTTGGAAGGGACCTTGGAGGTCTTCTAGTCCAACCCCCTGTTTAGGCAGGAAATCCTATAGCCGTGATGGTGAACCTATGGCACGCGTAACAAAGGTGGCACACAGAGCCATATCTATGGGCACATGAGCATTGCCCTAGCTCAGCTCCAGCATGCATGCACACACTGGCCAGCTGATTTTTGGGCCTTCTTAGCCCACCGGAAGTCAAGAAAGGGGCCATTTCCAGCCTCTAGAGGAGGTGTGGGGAAGGCCGTTTTTGCCCTTCCCAGGTTCCTAGAAAGCCTCTGGAACCTGGAGCAAAAAACGGGCCTACCGGGTCCACCATGCCATCACGTGCCAAAAGCGGGGGGAGTGCGTGGGGGTCGCACGCGCATGCGTAGGGTGTGGGGGGGGGCATTGAATTTTGGGTGTGGAAACACATGCGTGTGACACACACACACACACACCGCTATTGGCACGCGACAGCAAAAAGGTTAGCTATCACTGCCCTTTAGCATTCCAGACAGATGGTTATCCAATCTCTCTTCTTAAAAATTTCCAGTGTTGGAGCATCCACAACTTCTGGAGGCAAATTGTTCTAACTGTCAGAAAATTTCTCCTTAGTTCTAGGTTGCTTCTCTCCTTGATTAGTTTCCACCCATTGCTTCTTGTCCTGCC
>JANHFM010003851.1:2655-16715 GCA_032468115.1 Grayia smithii
GAAGACAGAAAGAAAGAAAGAAAGAAAGAAAGAAAGAAAGAAAGAAAGAAAGAAAGAAAGAAAGAAAGAAAGAAAGATAATAATTCTGCCTCACACCACCTTTGCACATCATTCAATACATTTCTCTTTTGGTGAACTCTGGAAGATTTCTACATCTTGTTCAAAGTTGCCAAAGCCACTACTAGTCATCTTTTTCTCTTTCCAAATTTCTACATCAAGTCTAACTTTTATTTCTGCCAATTCATCAGTCTTTTTTCATTACCCCACCCTTCTTTAAAGAATGTTCTATTTTCTTAGCTACTTTTTTCCCCGCCTAAGATACTTTTCCAGTAAGTGCTGATCAAAATACAAGAATGGTCTGTATGTCTATAGGTACTGATATGACAAAATAGCATGTATTCTATCAGATCCAATTTCCACAGAAAGTATTTTGTCTAGAAAAAAGAAATATCTTTCATGATTTGTCTAAATTTACCTTTGATTCTCCCTAGGATTAATTTCTTTACTTCTCCAGCATAGTCCATCTCTACTTTTGAGCAAAAGTAAAGAAAAATTCTATCATTTCACCTATTTTGGGATCACTGGTGAATTCACTAAGCATGATAGTCATTTTGTCTTCATATTTAACATTAACTTAGATCATTTTATATTTACAATGAACTCTTCAATGTATTTTCACTTTCAGTAGAATAACCTAGGTCTACATACCCCAATGCATCTCTAATTTTTATTTATTTATTTTTCTTTTTTCATCCTTACTTTCTATTAGTTTGTGTGGTTTTAATCGTCTTGCTTAAAAGTTTTCATTAAAACCATACCAAAAAAGTTCCTGATAATCAAAAATCAGATTTCTGTCATTACTATTAGCTTTAATTCCATTTTCTGATATTATTTACATAATTCAGAACCTGCTGTAAATACCCACATTCACACACAAAAGAAAATCCTTAAATGTTCTTGTTCTCTCCCATATATATGAGGTATTTGATGTAATGTTAGGCTGCCTTTCCTGAACCCAGCCTACTCAGTTGCATTTTTTCTCCATGTATAACTCTATTATTCTTCATAAGAATAGTTCAGCAGAACTTTGCTTCTATGAGGAATTAATAGAATGGGTTAATATGTTTTTCATCTTCCTTCTTTGCCATGGATACACACACTAATAATTCCCAGGCTTTAGGCCAAAGAGTTTTGTTTCAACATAATTAGCATGCTATCCATCTTTTCTCCCAGAATTTTAAGAAGTTCAATGGATGTTCTATCTGGGTCCATTACTTTTCTATTTCACAGCAGCCCTATAATTTCCCATATCTGCATGATTGCTCAGCAGTTAGACACTGAGCTTTCAGCCTCAGCTGAGAGCCTGGGTTTGAGATCCGAGCTCCACACAACAGGGTGAGCTCGATTTATTTATTTATTTATTTATTTATTTATTTATTTATTTATTTACTTATTTATTTAAATTCAATTTCTATGCTGCCCTTCTCTCGAGGGACTCAGGGCAACTTACAATCGTGATAATCATAAAAAACGTAAAAAAAATAGATAAGACAAATATAAATAACGTACAATTTAAAAGAGGGGCATAATAATAAAAATGTTAAGAATTTGACAAGCTAAACAGTCAGCCGTAGCCCACTTGTTGGAACAACCACGTCTTCAAGTCACGGTGGAAGGAGCGGAGGTCGGGGGCTGTCTGGCATTCTATGGGTAAATCGTTCCACAGGGTCAGTGCTCCCACAGAGAAGGCTCTCCCCCTGGGGGCTGCCAGCCAACATTGTCTGGCTGATGGTACCCTGAGGAGGCCGACTCTATGGAAGCGCACCAGGTGCTAGGAGAACGTTTGTGGCAAAAGGTGGTCCTGCAAGTACCCTGGGCCTAAGCCATGTAGAGCTTTATAGGTCAAAATCAGCACCTTGAAGCACACACGGAGGGCCACCAGGAGCCAGTGCAGCTCGCGCAAAAGTGGTGTAACATGGGAGTAACATGGTACTTCCATAACCATCCGTGCGGCCACATTCTGGACCAGTTGGAGCCTCCGAGTGCCCTTCAAGGGCAGCCCCATGTAGAGGGCATTGCAATAATCCAGCCTGGAAGTGACAAGGGCATGAGTGACCGTGCACAAGGCATCTTGGTCCAGGAAAGGGTGCAATTGATGCACCAGGCAAACCTGTGCAAAGGTCCCCCTGGTCATGGCCATCAGATGGTCTTCCAGGGACAGCCATGAATCCAGGAGGACACCCAGATTGTGAGCCCTTTCCGAGGGGGCCAAAGCCTCCCCCCCAAAAGGGATGGGACTTCTTGGACTCAAGATGATGGAATCCACAGCCACTCGGTCTTGGAGGGATTGAACCTGAGCCTGTTTCTCCCCATCCAGACCTGCACTGCTTCCAGACACCGGGACATCATGGCAAGGGCATCACTGGGTTCGTTCGGGGTGGAGACATAGAGCTGGGTGTCATCAGCATATTGATGATACCTCACCCCGAAACCACAAATGATCTCACCCAGTGGCTTCATATAGATGTTTGCCCCAGCTTTTGCCCAACTAGCAGTTCAAAAGGATGAAAATGCAAATAGATTAATAGATACCATTTTGGTAGGAAGATAATAGTGTCCCATGCACTTTTGGCATTTAGCCATGCAGGCCACATGACCATGGAAATTGTCTTCAGACAATGTTGGCTCCCTCGGCCAAGAAACAGAGATAAGCACCATGCCTAATGTAGGATATAACTGAGGGAAAGCTTTAGTTTTACCTTTCTTCTACATTGTCTCTCAATTTGAATGTAATGTTTTCTTCATTTCATGTTTTCTTCTACTAAATTCCATCCATTATTATTCTTTAGTAATCCTACTAATCTTAAATACATTTCACATTTTCTTGCCCTGTAATTGTTGATAGTTTCCCCTGTTGGTCTACTTTTAATTTACATTTCTTTCACTGTCTTTCCTTACATGATTTTGAGAGTCTATTTTCAGTCATCTTTTCATTTTGATGGAGACCTTTAACCTCCATCTTTCCCTCAATATCAAGGTGGCATATTCTGAAATCTATCTATACCTTTCTGTTTCAGAATATTAACAGAATAACATAGTTGAAAGGGATTTGGGGGTCTTCTAGGCTAATTCTTTGCTCAAGAATAAGTCAGATAGTTGTCCAATCTCTTCTTTAAAATCTCCAGTGATGGAGCACTTTGGAGGCAATCCATTCCATTGATTAATTGTTCTCACTGTCAGGAAATTTCTCTTTAGTTCTAGATTGGATCTCTTCTTAATAATTTTCCATCTGTTACTTTTTCTTGCCCTCAGGTACTTTGGAGAATAAGTTGATCCCTTCTTCTTTATGACAGCCCCTCAAATATTGGAAGATTGCTATCATGTCACCCCTAGTCCTCTTCATTAGACTAGACATTCTCAATACCTGCAACCGTTTAACCTCCTGCCCCTAATCATCTTGTAGCTTTTCTCTGCACTCTTTCTAGAATCCCAACATCTTTTTTTTTTTTGCATCATGCTGACCAAAACTGAATGCAGTATTCCAGCTGTAGTCTTACCAAGTAGAATAAACGGGTACTAATATTTCATATGATCTTGATGCTATCCCTCTATTGATACAACTTAGAAGTACATTGGTACATTGCTGGCTCTTACTTAAGTTACTTACTTACTTACTTACCTAAGGACTCCTTAGGACTCCTAGATCCCTCTTGTAGTTACTACTGTTGAGCCAAGTACCACCCATTCTATAATTGTGCATCTGGGTTTGGTTTTAGTTTTGCCTAAGTGTAAAACCTTACTTTTCTCAATGAATTGCATTTTGTTGGTGAGAGTGTTTAAGCCTGTCAAGATCTTTCTGGGTCTTGAGCTTGCCTTCTAAAGAGTTGGCTATTCCCCTCACCTTGGTGTTTTCTGAAAATTTGATGAGTTTCCCTTCATCTAAATTGTTTATGAAGATGCTGAAATTACTGGGCCTAAGACAGAACCTTGGGGTACCTGACTGAATCTTTTCTCTATGTAGATAAGGTTCCACTGAAAGACAACATGTTGAGGGCAGTTGGTCAACTATTTATGAACCTATCTGATGTTGTCTATTCCACATTTTTCTATCTTACAAAGAAGTAAGTTGCAGTCTGCTTTGTCAAATGCCTTACTGAAGTCCAAGTGTACTATACAAAAAGCCTTTTGCTGATCCATTAATTTAGTCATTTTGTCAAATAATGTGATGAGATTTGTCTGGAACAATCTGTTTTTGACAAACCAGGGGTGAAATCCAGCAGGTTCTGGCAGATTCTGGAGAACCAGTAGTGGAAATTTTAAGTAGTTTGGAGAAGTGGCAAATACCACCTCTGACTGACCCCAAAGAAGGGTGGGAATGGAGATTTTGCCCAGGAATGGGGAGGGAATGAAGATTTTGCAGTATCCTTCCTCTGCCATGTCTACCAAACTACACCCACCAAGCCACACTATGCCCACCAAGTCACACCCACAGAACTGGTAGTAAAAAAATTTGGATTTCACCACTGAGACAAGCCCATGTTGGCTTTGTTTGTAGTAGTTTTATTTCTAAATGTTCACAGATCTATTTCTTGATTATATTTTCGAGGATTTTCCCCAGGTATTGATGTTAGGCTGATTGGTCTGTAGTTTCATGGATCCACTTTCCCCCTTTCTTGCATATGGGAACCATATCAGTTCTTTTTAAGTCCTCTGGTATTTTCACTGTGCTTCAAGATCTTTGAAAGATATTATTCAGAGGTATGAGATCACATCTGCCAGCTCATTCAGAACTCTGAGATGTTATCCATTTGGTCCTGGTGATTTGAACTAATCTAGAGTGGATTACCAATTTTGATTTGTATTCCTAATCTGTCTTTTGCAGTACCACTTTGATAGGTTGGAACCTTTTTTTAAAAAAAAATTATGTATATCGTTTTCCTCTTCAGTTTCTACAATATCTCTTAATTCTTCCCTCAAGCACCTTAAGCTTCCTTTCATATGAATTTAATCTATTGGATCTGTTTCTTACATTCAACTTCTACTGTAATTATTTTGCAGGTCAAATTCTGTGACATCTACTCACTTAAATTACAAGTTTAACCTGTTTTCTCTGTTCCACAGTTGTAGCTATTTCCTGCTTACTGTACAGTTTGCATCCTTGTCAGCTCTAAACTTACATCTGCTTTGCAGAGAGGTGAAAGCTGCTTTGTAAAAAAAAAAGCCCAAAGTTTCTCATTCCCTAAAGTGGGTGTCGCCAAGCCACATCTCTGGAGCCGCATGCAGAGGAAAGCTCTTACATCCCCCTCTGTGGCTCCCTGTCAGCTGAACCCACCACTGGTTGGCCCCACCCCTTGGCCTCCCCTCCCAGTCACTCCTCGTCTGGCCTGAGAAGGTAAGGGTAATGATGGGGGATGGAGGCTTGTTTCATATTCCAGAGTGGGCACAAAGTGCCTCATCTCATGGTGCTTCTTCCAGCCCTTATTGGTGCTGTGCACACTCAAGGAGACATGCAACTTTCTCTCCACCCAGAGACATTGGCCAGGCCCAGCTGTGGCTGATGCGCTGCATCATAATGGGCTCCAGAAGGATGAGGGGAAGCCACCCCTCCAATTGTAAAGCACGCTCAATTTAACTGTGCTACACAAGGTGCTGAAGAAGCACAGAAAACAAAACACTGGGAGCCACAAAACCTGGGTAGGAGTTGCTGAGGAAGGGTGTGTCATGTGACTAGGTGGGAATGATGTCGAGTTGGCCATGCCTATCCAGGTTTTGTGGTGCCTTGTGTTTGCTTTTCTGTGGGAAACAGGTCCAAATGGTCTTTGAGTGTTTAAGGTTGCAGACCCTGCCCTAAAGCAAATGTCTTGGTTCTAGATTTTGACAAAAAGCTAAATCTATAGATCTATAAACCTGTGAAAAGCACTTATCTGTTGCAACAATGTGATTGGAGGTTGTGAAGGTGAAAAAGGGAGAGAGTTGTAAAGTCAGTGGGTTAAGCCAGTGACTTTGATCTATGTGTTTTGCCCATCCTAAAATGAGATGTTACTATTTGGTAACTAGATAGAACAATGGCTATTAAGACAGGATAGAGATCAACAGTAGGGAAAGCAAATATTATTCTAGTTTAGTTTTTTGCTAATTCAAGGACAGATGAAGAGCACTGAGATGCTGTGGAAAACTCATAAATATACCCTTTTAGAATATATTTGATATTCTTTTTCATACTCTAAATATTATAGTCATGATTTCATGTGACCCATTCTTGTCCATCTAAGTTTATTATTCTTACAGCATTCAATTTTGCATGTTTTATTTCTACTGTAACTATTGCACATTCTTTGATTCATCACCTCTTCTATATTCTTCCTTTCTAGACATGGACTAGAAACTACTATCTTTTTCATCATACTTTAGTTTCCCTAGTCATGAAAGTCCAGTTATTGGTATGCATTATAGAATTGGAATTATTAATATCTTTCTATTACTCATAAAAGAGAATATTTTTGATCAAAGATTTTTCTTCTTTTCTTATAGTATACATGCTATGTGCTAGGACTATTTAAGAAACCATTTAAGCTTTAAATGGGAACAGCACATTCCAAAGAGTTGACTAGGATATACAATCTGCCCAGTCCATGGTTTATTAGCCAACATTAGTACATAACCAGACTTTCTGGAAATAGTATTAAAAAGGTTACTTCTAATTGGTGAATCTCAGAATGGAGACCCTCTTGCATTAAAGTAGATGCATTGCTACAATTTTATTGGAATAGAATCAGGTCTTATGTAGTAAATGCCAGGTACCACTAATATTCCAACCAAATCTAGTAAATGTGTTACAGTTTATAGGAGGACTTTAATTCACAGTTAGATAGAGTAACATGCCCAATTTATGAACCTGATCCTTCAGTAAGAATGCAATCCCACCAAAATTCTAAATATATTTTCATCTACTCCTCCAGCAGTTGCACCTTTGTTGAATCCAAATTGTGCTTCAATCCACACAGTGAACATATGGAGAGAAAGTCGTTAATGAAAACCAGGTTGTGCTCAAGCATTTGCACACATGCCTTTCATGTGATGACCTGGAGAACCAGATTTCTCATGTTGGGCAATTCTCTCTCTCATGTTTGTTTACAGTTGAAAGTTAGCTTCAGCAAACAGGTACCTTTAGCCCAAGGGGAATTTCTGTTTGATCATGCCGCTTCAAAATGTCAACACATCCAGGTCGAAGGCAATGTAGTTTGCAATGCATTTCTTCAATAAGTAATAGAGGCTGAATGAAATTTTGCTGATAGACTGTGGTCATGGGTGATAGGGTAATCAGCAACTAAATGTATGTGTGGGTATTTTCTCCAAATGTAAGCAATAAAGCAGGAAAGATGGTCTCTTTCTTTTATCATTTTTCTTCATGAAACTATCTCTTAATTTCCTATTTTTAATTACATGGCTAAGATATAAACATATACCATCATGAAGTCAATGTATTTATTTTTGCATCACAATATACACTTTTCATCTTAAATTATCTTCCAATATTTCAATAGAGCTCAATATAGTACACAAAATAGAGATATCTTTTATCAATAAATTATGGATGGGTGAGGAATGTACAAGTATTCAAGTTAGGCATAAACTCTTAACATTTGTAGTGGATTGAACCAGTTTTTATGCTAAGATGAACTCAGTGGAAACTGGCAGTATCTCATTGTCTGCTGATTTAAAAAAAAAATAAGAATTGGAGCTGGTTAATATTTGAATGGGAGACCAACAGGAAATCTGAAGGGAACATCCTAGTATGAGAAGTTTTAAAAAATATGAAGAAAGACAATAACAGATTACTTGTGTTTGCTGTCAAAAAAATCTATATGAGTATCTCCATGAGGACTAGGGATTGAGCTTGACTCTGAGAACTTACTTAGATCCAATAAAATCAATGAAACAAATTCATGAAAACAAAATTTAGATCCAACACCGTGTCAATGAACTGTTAGCACACACCCTACCTCTGAATAATCACATGATAAGCAAACTTAAAGGTGCTCCTTGGATTCTAGCTTATGAATTGCTGCAGGAACAAAATACAAATTACAAGAATATTCCACCAACATTAAGAAATCCTTATTGAACCCTAGATAGAAAGACGATTTTTTTTTATGAACAGGGATCGAATCTGAAGAATAAAATAGTGACAATATATTCAAAATATGAAAATGTGCATTATGTTTATATGCATGTGTATACCTGAGTGATTATTAGAGTAAATAAAAATCTAAATTAAAATCAGTAGCACAAAATAAGCTGCACAGTAAAAGTTTGATCTTTTTTCAAAAGTTTAAAAGAATGTATTTCACCAGTCTGTTTCTGAGTAACATTAAACAGCATTGAAAAACAGCAAAATCCATTTTATTCAAGACTACGAGGTAGCACAAAATATAGGTATTTTTATTAAAATAATTAAAAAGAGTATTTGCTTGGTAATGATGATTTTGGTGTCAACAAGTCTTGTATCTTTTTGGGACAGCAATTAAAAAATAAGAGACTACTAAGCTGAGCAGGGCCTGCGTCACCATAGCACACAGCACTTTCACCATAGTACACAGGGAGGAAATACTGTTAGCCCAGCCAATAGCAATACAGATACTCCTCAATGTACAACCATTTGTTTAGTAACTGTTTGAAGTTAAAACAGTGCTGAAAAAAATAACTTAGAGCCATTCTTTGCACTTATGGCCATCACAATGACTCTTCAGTCATATGATCAATATTCAGGCACTTGACGATCAGAATATATTTACAATAGTTGCAGCATTTTTGGTTTACATGATCACCATTTGTGACTTTCCCTGCTAGCTTCCAACAAGCAGAGTCAATGAAAGGAAGTCAGGTTCACTTAATGACTTTGTGGTCTACTTAATGACTGATATGGGTCACTTAACGACTGTGACAAAAAAGGTCATAAAATTGGGCATGATTATTTTATGATCAGCTCGCTTATCAACAGAAGTCCTAGTCCCAATTGTGCATATAAATGGACTTCCTATACTTTGAATTGGACCTGTCAATGAATGTCACAATAGGGACATTATACAATTATTATGATCAGTTCCAGTCAATAATCTACTTGCCACATTTTATATTAATCACCTGGAAAGACTTTACTCTTCACCGTGCTACCGTTTGGTATTAATTCATTAATTTACTTGGAGAGAAGGAGAGGAAGAGGGAAAGACAGGCTGTTTTGAAAATAAACTCTACTTAGGAACTCAAACTTACATCAGGGTTTCGGATATATATGTGTATTTTCCTCATTACTAATGAGGAAAAAGCAGAGTTCATATGCCCAGAAACACATTTGCCATTTTCTAGCATGTTCTAAAATTTATCTCCGACAGCAAAAACTAATCCTGGAATTGAGACACAATGTCAATTTACGCCTGCGATTCATCTCTTGGTATTTGTGGGGAACTGAAAGTTGTTTCTCAATGTCTGATACACAGAAAATATCTGCAGTACTGGCAAATAGTATATTTCACCAAGCGAAGGGATTAGACTCCTCCCTCCAGTTTCACCCAGCCCCCTCTAGGTATTTTGCTTCCCAACCTTTGCCCGTGGCATTGACCTATGAGAGTGTCCCATCAGGACAAGCTGCAGTTTAAGTCCAAGCTTTTGCTCATTACAACAAGTGAATAATCTACTTCTACCTAATTGGGATCTATGGCTTCTTATTCTCTCCCCTTTGGGGAGAAATACCTAGGAAAGAGAATCAAAGAGGTTACTTTGACCCTTTTATTCTTTACCTGTTTTTGGGGTGAGTAATCTTTTTTTGTTGTTGTTTATTCTGCAACAAGCTAATGTATGTCCCAAAGGTGCTTTTTTTTCTTTTCAGGAGGCAACTGGGCTTTCTTGTTTTTTTCTTTTGAAGATGTTTTGCTTCTTATCCAAGAAGCTTCTTCAGCTCTTACAGGATAATGGGGAATGAAAGGATTTATACTCCTTGCAGGCAGCCAGTGAAAGAACTGCATCCTTTTAGAGGGTCATTGAAGATTACCAGCTGTCTGAAAAAAGGATGTAGATTACCAGTTGTCTGAAAGGAGTATAAATCCTTTCATTCCACACTATCCTGTCAGAGCTGAAGAAGCTTCTTGGATGAGAATGAAATGTCTTCAAAAGAAAAAACAAGAAAGCCCAGTTGCCTCCTGAAAAAAAAAAGCACCTTTGGGACAACCATGACCTGGATGACTGAGAATCTCCTCAGACTTTAAGCTAATAGATGGTTATCTCATTTACCCAGCTCCTACTTCTGTTAAAGGTGGTAACAGAGCAAGTTCCTTCTCCATATGCCAATATGCACCTATGTATGTATATGCACCTGTATATGCACCTGTGTGATTGTCTGTAAAGTACTTAATTGCTAGAAATCAATCTAAGCCAGTTGTTAAAATAAATTAATTGTTGACTATTGATAACTTCCTGACTCCTTTCTGATGGACCTCTTTATGCCAGCTAGTCAATGATTGTAACTTATGATGACTTATGGTCTCACTAGCTAATTTCTAATGGATGGTTTATTGCTTGTTAGTTTTTCTACTATGTTTTTAATCAAGCAAACTTATCAGAGTATAAACTTTCAAGGTAAAACCAAAGTGGGTAGAAGATGGATGAAGAGTTATTAGTGACATACCTATTATCTGATGACTGCCAAAGTTCTTACAAAGAAATGTTTACTAAATAAAGGCTAGTCTGATCCAGTAGCTCTTCTCAATGTTCTTTTTAAAAAGTACATGCTTAGAAATGCTTTCCACTAGTTTCTTGTATCTTAACTACAGGTAGTCCTTGATTTACAACAGTTCATTTAGTGACAATTCAACGTTACAACGGCAACTGAAAAAGTTATCTACAACCATTTTTCACAGTTATGACCTTTGGAGCATCCCATGATCATCTGATCAAACTTCAGATGCTTAGCAACATGTTCATACTTATGACTGTTGCTGTGTCCCAGGGTCATGTGATCACCTTTTGCAACCTTCTGACAAGCAAAGTCAAGGTGGAAGCTACATTCACTTAACAACCAGGTTACTAACTTATCAATTGCAGTGATTCACTTACCAATTGTGACAAGAAAAGTCGTAAAGTGGGACAAAACTCATTTAACAAATGTCTCACTTAACAAATTTTGTGCTCAGTTATGGTTGTAAGTCGAGGACTACCTGTGTGCCTTTCAATGATGATGATGATAAAGATGATAATGATTATGATATTAATAGTAATAGCATTACTCACACAATACACTAAATAAACATTCTCCGATTAGGCTATTAAATCTCAGCTCTGGAATAAATACATTCTAAAATGAAGATTGCTTTCTGCATTTATAAAGTTATTCTAACTATTGGGTGATATATATCTTTTTTTAGAAACCTAATGAAGTTTTTATTGAGCCTGGCCACTAAAAATTAGAATTACAGTCAAGAAGCACATGAAAAGGCCCCTGCAACTCGTGACTGAATAAAACATGGATCAGAAGTATTCCAATGTCATAAATCATGGACTGCTTTTACTTTTCTTTCTCATCCATTTTTCGTAGAATAGCATTTTGTCCGAAATGTGAGAGGTTGTCTTAAGTTATCAGTCATGGACTACATTCTCCATTTTGAACTATGTGGTTTCTAATGATCTAACAGACAACCATTCTAGTGTTTAAATGAGTCTTTGTTAACTTAGGGAACATCATGCTGGCATGCAAATGATTAGCATATAGAATCCATATCCTCTTTATATTGTCTAAATTTCATACTAGGAAGATAGGAGGAAAAACAAAGGCATATAACCAACTTTTCAGTAGCCAGATAAATGACAAACAAATAATTGGTGGCCTTTGCCATGGGGAAGTTCTTCCCCACTTCAGCATAGAGGAACTGAAATTAGATTGAAAGGGGTCATAAATATACAAGTAAAAATAATTGAGGCTGCAAAAATCTAGATGAAATTTGATGATAAGAAAGTGATATAAGCTTTGCTGCATAAAAATGGTTGACTGGAATTTTGGAACCTAGATCTCACAGTTCTTGTAATGGAGGCAATGAATGAAGTTTGCCCCCTTCCCTCAAGCTGATTTTAAGCTCTTACTGTATGTATGTATGTATGTATGTATGTATGTATGTATGTATGTATGTATGAATGAACGTATGTATACAAACATAAATAAACAACATAAATACAAGTTGAATTCAGACCCCAGTCTGAGACCAGATTTTAGGAAATAGGACTTCCCAAATATTGTCATTTATTATTGGCCATGATGTCTAAAGTTCTAAGGGCTCTTCTTCATCTTAATAAGTTTTCCTCTAATTTCTCAGGCAATGAGAAGTATGTCAGTAGACTTTCTACTTTATCAGTTTTTAATCTCATTGTGTCCCTGAAATGAGGGCAGCAACTGATTTCTTGCAGGAAATGTAAAGAAAGTAATTGGTAGATTCCCTTATGTCATCTGCCAGTTTGAAAGAAACAACCATTCATTGTTCCCTCCAAAATTAGAGGCAGATTTTGGTACATGGCTAAACTTTCTTAATTTCCTTAACATTGTTAGTGCTAGAAGGGGGTGGAAATTCCTCTCTATTTGACCTGACTGATAGGACAAGCCATTGTATGTAAAAAGAGAGCAAACCCCACACCCTTTTAGCACTGAAGAAGTGATCTAGTTGAGTAATGAAATGTCTGCAAGACAATAACTAAGCTCAGCGCCAAGAACCCCATAATATGTGTGTATATTGTCTCTATTGTCAGGTTTTAATCTTCAATTTTTAGGTGCAAATACAGCTGGCAATGCAAGCAACTGTAGGTTGTAAAGAAGGGGTTTACGATTATTTGAGTACATGTTGCTCTTTGAGAAGACTGATGATTATGATCAGTTCATGCTCCTGCATTAAGCTTGTGAAACTTCAACAGTTGTGTGTGTAGGGTGGATTTCTTGGACCATCCAGATCCAGACATCAGACAAATATTGGCAAGGAGGATTTCCTGTTGGCTAAATAATTAAATAAAATAAAAAAGGGAGATAAAGAAAACATAGACTTTGATCATGGACTACAAGGGTGCCAAATTAGAACAGGCTCACAAACAAAATATATCCAAGCCAAACTACCCAAAGGTTGGACTTGTATTTTACTTTTTTCCTAATAATTTCTAAACAGTGGCTACCAGGAATGGAGCTAAAGGTGGGATCATAACCAAGAGGACAATTTTGAACTCCAAATTAGCCCTAGAAAAATGCAGTTCCTCAAGTCTGCTATGGGTATCAGTAGCTTCCACTCCTAAGAATATGAAAAGGATTGAAAGTTTAAAAGGAAAAAAACCTTGTTTGCATTAATGCTCCTGTCTCTCTTTTCAGGCTGCCATATAGAATCTCTCTTTTTTTTGTTATTTCTCTATTTCAGTCTATATTTTTCTCTCTTCTCTATCCTTTATCAGTCTAAATCAATTCATTGTAGGATGGAGTTCTTTTTATTGAAGACTATAGTCTGTAATCTGCTACATTAGCCCAGGTTATTAAGAGCGCATAGAAGCAAAGAATCATGCTTCCACTTTTTTCATAGGTTTTAGAAAAGCTGGCCAATGAAGTTTCTTCTCATGTGCACTTGTTAAAGATGTAAGACAACAGTTTTACTTGATATGAGATTACATTCCTCAAGCCACTTCTTCAGTGGTTCTGGCTTTGCTCTTTTCTTTGATTCAAACCAAATTTACTGTGTTGTATCTCTTAAAGCTTATGTCTTCCAGTTTTTTCCTGACATAATTTTTCTTTTCTTACCACTTTTCTACAAACAGATTTAGCATTTCAGCAAAAGATATGCCAATTTTTTCTAACCTGGAACTTTCTAGAGCAGTGGTTCTTAATCTTCCTAATTCTGCGACCCTTTAATACAGTTCCTCATACTGTGGTGACCCCCAACCATAAAATTATTTCCGTTGCTTCATAACTGTAATTTTGCTACTATTATGAATTGTAATGTAAACATCTGAAAGGCAGGTGTTTCCTCAACCTTTCTCACAAGCGCAAT
>JANHFM010003851.1:16815-31651 GCA_032468115.1 Grayia smithii
GGAACCAACTACCTCCCGAGGTCCGGACTGCCTCCACCCTGCTGGCCTTCCGTAAGGCAGTTAAAACTTGGCTTTTCTGGCAGGCATGGGGCCATTGATCTCACTGTTGTGGTTTTGCGAGATCCAGCCCAGAGGAGATGTGAGTGCTCTTTTTTTGTTTTTGTTGTGTTAATTCATTTTTCTAACTTTTAAATTTTATGAGATTGTTATACTCTGTTGTGAGCCGCCCGGAGTCCTCTGGGAGTTGGGCAGCATATAAATTAAATAAATTAAATTAAATTAAACATGTATTCAAAATTACCTAGAGTATCTTATTTCTTTTGGTTAGAATCATTTTTCTGTCAAGTTGTTGAATAAAAAACCATTTTCTTTTGTTGGAGTTTGATGACAATTTCATAAAAGTGGGCTCATTTTATACGCTTGCTCTCTTGCTATTCTTTTTAACAGGAATGTAATACTGCAGCCAAATTGGCATCATGATTGGAACAGCTGTTAACTATAACAGTAAACAAGACTTTGAATTGATCTGTGGTTTCTAATTTTGTGTTTAAAAGTGGTAGATTAAAAGAAACGATTGTAGTTACCTATCTTATTATGGGAAATTTATTCTCCTGTAGATGTTAGCACAGTAATCCTTATGGTAGATTTGTGGAAAGTATGGTACATTCAGGAAGTGTCTGAAGGTCACAGGTTAACTATCTCTGCTGAACAGTCTTAACAAATGAAAAGTAGGCTACATGAGTTTGAGCAAATCTCTCCATTCTATTATTTTTTTTCTATAGACAATGTAATTGTCTTAATTTTCCTCCAATGATATCATTTAAGCAACAATCCATGGGTTTGTTTTTTTTCTGCTCAGGAATTACTTTTAAGGTTCTGATTTAAGTACTGTATTTTTCAGAGTATAAGAAGCTTCGGACTTTAAGTTGTACCTGGCTTTTTGGGGGATGCATCCCAGCATCCATCCAGTATTCATCTGGCCCATTCACCACCACCCATTCACTGCCACCCATTTGCTGCCACTGCCTGTTTGGCACAGCCTGTTCAGCACTGCCACCACTGCCTGTTTACCGCGGCCCGTTTGCCACCACCATGGCCTGTTTGCTGCTGTTCGTGGTCCATTCTAGAACAACTGATGGGTTATGCACCAATCCCCCTCCCCCACATTGCAATATTTGCTGTATAAGACACATAGACCTTTCTGCCCACTATTTTTTTTTGGGGGGGGGGAGTGTGTCTTATACTCCGAAAAATACGGTATGTTAAAAGAGTCCAACATTTGGCCTCATCCCTCTGAGAAAGCTCTAGAAGTCACACACACACACACACACACACACACACAAAGTTTGTGAGCTATGTACAACTTCTGGGCTCCACTTTGTATATCTCTGATCTATGTTGTTACTTATCATGTTTCCTGCCAAGTTGCTAGACTTTCCATTTTTCATATTGTTACAGGGATGTCTCTAACAGGTCAGAAATAACATAAGACACATTTGAAAACTGGAGCTATGTTGTTATAGTTATGGCCAGTATAACCAGATGGCCCTGATTATTCTATTATAGATTATCATTTCATAGATGTTCCAACCAATTCAAATTTCCAGACATCATTAGGAGGCAGATGACTTTACAGCAACATGCAGCCGCACAAAAAAGCAGAGTTGTACATACGATTCTTTTCATATTCCATATTCCATATGTAAAGTGTACAGAGTCGTACACTTTGATCCTGCTGTCTGAGAAGACAGATATTAGTGTTCTTACGCAGTGGTGAATTCCAAACTGGTTTGTTACCAGTTCACTGGCCGGGCATGTGCACTGTGCACCAAATGCACGCAGTGTGTGCATGTGCAACAGGGGTGGGTTCTACTTAACTTTGCTACCGGTTCTGTACGTGCACGTGCTTTGCGCATGGTCAGAGCACGTGGAGCATGCGCGCGCCGAACGGGCACTCCTGCGTGTGCGCAGAAGCTTTTTTAAGCAAAAAAAGCTCAAAAAAGCTTCCTGCGCATGCGCGCAAGCGTGCTCCGCGCGCTGCGTGCAGGAACAGGTAAGTACAGGCGCACGGTGGGGCTTCGGTCTGGGACTATTAGAACCGGTTCGGTGACGTTACAGCATCACCGCTACTTATTCTATAGAACCGGACCAAACCGGGACCAACCCACCACTGATGTGCAGTGTGCACCTAAAGTAGGCTTGGGAAGGTAAGTAGAAGCAAGGAGGATCAGCTGTGGTGTGTGATTTAGCTTTGCTAGAAAGCAGGATTTCCTGCTTTCTAACAAAGCTAAGCTGAACTGCACAGCTGATCCCCCCCATTCTACTTACTTTCCCAAGCCTACTTTTGGTGTGTGTGGCATGTGCGTGCATACACAGTAGACACCAAAAGGAGGCTTGGGAAGCGGGGAGAGGAATCAGCTGTGCAGCGCAGTTTAGCTTTGCTAGAAAGCAGGATTTCCTGCTTTCTAGCAAAGCTAAATCACGCTGCACAGCTGATCATCAGCATTTTTTAACTACCAGTTCACCCAAACCAGTAGCTAACTATCAGTTTGCCCGAACCAGTAGCTTTTTTTTAACTATTGGTTCACATGAACTGATTTTTTTCACTGGTAAAGATTTTTATCAATGATTGCAGCATCCTGTGGTCATGAGATCATCATTTATAACATTTCCTGCCATCCAATAAGCAAAGACAATGGAGAGAAATAGATTCACTTAACAACTGTGATTACATGATTTTCATAACAACTGCAGTGATTCACTTAATGACTGTGGTTGTTCATTGAACAACTGCCTTGCTTAAAAATAGAAATTCTGGTCCTAAATTGAGGTCATAAGTCAAGGACTACTGGTACTGTCATATAAATATCCAGTTAGCTCAGGGGTGTCAAACTCAAGGCCTGCAGGTGAGATCCGGCCCACGGGGTGCTTAGATCTGGCCCATTGGGCTGTTCTGGAAACAGCAAAGGACCAGCCTGCGGTGCCTCTGCTAGCAAAAATGGAGGCAGCCATCCCAAGCTCCACTTTTGCTGGCAGTGGGCTGCAGGAAATCATCATAGCCAAAATGGAGCTCGGGAGCCCGTTTCTCGCTGGCTGATCACTCGGGCCACCACAGGTGCCCCTGACACGAGTGACATCAAGCTGGCCACGCCCACCTTGGCTCCCCAAGGTCAAACACAACCCTGATGCAGCCCTCAGTTTGACATCCCTGCCTTAGCTGAAGAAGTTTGGAAATCAGAAAAAAATTGTTCAAATGTTTGTTGTTTCTTTCATGTAGTGCAGCACAATCATTTCATGGAATGGAAACCTGAATGCCATTGAACTGAATGCCATTCCTGGCATTGAACTGAATGCCATGCCAGTTTTAAAAAGTGGTGGCTACAAGAAAAAGTGTCCCCCAGCCAGATGTTAATTTAACTGGATGAAATTATGTCTTCAGGAAACTTCGTAGAATGTAAAATCAAAATTATAAGAGGGCTTTATTAGAAGAAGGACTTAACAGAAGAAAAACCAAACTATTTATCCCATAAAAGTGGGCTGCATAAAGTCCAGCTGTTACTTCTATGCTACATCTCCTTTGATGACTAAATCTGATTCTGGGTGACCTAATTTTTCAACACTGACATAAACCAAGAAAGCAAATGTCTGAATATTCTGTAGGACGTGTCACTTAAAAACAACAGCAACACCTTGCAAGCAGTTGTAAGGGGAGGGTTCAACCACTTGGTTCTATATTCCCTTCTAATAAAATATTTATTAGATTTCACTAATAAATTCTGTTTCACATGCTTGTCTGAAGATGTGGATCAAGTCAGTTTGTTTTCCAAAAAATAAATTTGTCAAGCATCTTTATTAAGCAGCTACTTCTAATGCAGTCTACAGCTTTGCAACCAACATTATGAATACAGCTATATCATTGGTGACACGCCATAAACTGTGCCAACTTGTCAACTTCCTGCTGTTTTGTATTTTTTGCTATTTGTTAACTAGTAAGTACTAGAGATATAGTTTATCATGCTATTGGTTTCATTTCAGCCACAAGGATATGATTTAAGGCAAAATGTCTTATCTTCTTAGAAAATGACTAAAGCAAACAAATTAGACTAGATGTATAATGGAGGAATCTTGGGTTCATATAGGCCACAGTACCATTATTATCTGCATGTATTATTTGTATGCGAGCTATTGAAGCAAATGCTAAATTTCAGTTCTCTTCCCTTTAAAGAAAGAGGAACTGTCCCATGCAGAGTTATCAATAAATTACTCAGACCTCTTCTGTATTGGCTGGAAATGATGACACATTTTTTAAAGCTTATAGATAATATAATCGAACCTGGTTTTGATCCAGACAGACAGGGCTGCAAGCCAACAAAACAAAACAAAACAAAAACCCTCATCCCAAGGTTTTTATCACATTTTTGAGTACAGAAACACTGCTGTAATTTAATCTTGCTTTAAAATACAATAATTATCATGTCGCACACACTCAAGAGAATAAATCAAGCTTGTCAGTTCCAAAATAGAAGCGGTGTGTCTCTATGTGCATACACAAACATGCATGAACAATCTTGGTTGATTGCCCTTAGCATATTTACTTGGACTGGACTCCAGTTGGCATTGTAGGCAATTCAAAGCCTATTGATTAAAATGCCAATGGTAGCTAATTGTCAAAGATGTAATTAAGATTTCCAGCTCTAAATGCTGGGAAATATTGAAGATTCTTGTTTATGGTTATTGCAGGTGCTGATATCACTTTTTCCCATCACCATTACCATCATTTGTTCCAGTAACCATCATCCCTAAAGCAAATAGGTCACTGAAAGGTTACAGATAGGTCACAGCCTTCAGTTTAGCTTCACCTAAGAATCCATTCTGTCCCAAGCTAGTACGGTAACTATTTCATTTTCCTTGTCTGTCATGACCCTCTCCCCCCAAAAAAATATCTTAGCCTATGAGGAGGAACTGTTCATTTTTAATCTACATAAGATATTTATTCATAGTGAAAGAAGGTTAAATTCTTTCTTCTACAGCATAAGCTTTCGTATGAGTAAATGAAGAACAGATATATAAATATATGCAGACTTTAAGGAGACATAATTCTGATTATATATTGATATTATATTATACTTTCACAGGGGTCTTCACATAATTGTAAAACATTAGGTTGGTGAAGGATACGATTGTTGTACATAGCAAAGCTCACAGTATTATATAATTTCAATATATGAGAATTTCAGTAAGTCTCCCCACCACCACCACCACCATGATTTTGGAATGCAACATGAACTTACTGTAGTGTAGATGGAGGTTAGAAAAAAGATTCTTGTCAACACAAAAGGCAGAGAGAAGCTTTGTGGTACTTATATAATTTGTACCACTTATTTTCTATTCCCCTCAGCTAGGCCTACCTTGGTCTTATGGTGCCTACTTTGGTCTTATGGTGATGTATGATGCCATCTGCTTAAATATGAGCCAGCAATGTGCAGCAGCAGCCAAAAAAAGCTAATACAATCCTTAGTTGTATAAACAGATGCATAGAATCAAATTCACGTGAAGAATTAGTACCACTTTATAAAGCCTTAGTAAGGTCACACCTGGAATATTGCATCCAGTTTTGGTCACCACATACAAAAAAAGATGTTTAGACTTTGGAAAAAGTGCAAAGAACTGTAGTTAAGACAATTAAAGGCCTGGAGACAAAACCATATGAAGAATGATTGCAGGATTTGGGTTTGGCTAGTGTAGAGAAAAGAAGGAATAGGAGAAGACATGAGAGCAGTATTCCAATATTTTTTTTTTATAAAAAGTTTTTATTTTTTTTAACAGAAACACACATACATAAAAATAAACAATGCATTTTCTCTGAACAGAGTACTGACAGAGCCAAAACTTGTACAGTTTATAATATCCTCAAGCATCCTCAAATCTGTATATTTCAATTTCTGCCACTATATTCTTTCTCTCTACTTTTTTATTTTTATTTTCCTCTTGCTTTTTATACAATATATGGACAATATTACAATTTGCCCTAAACCTCTAATCTTAATTTATTATCTGTTTATGTTTTCTTATTCCCTCTTTCTAAATGTAACCCTTTAATTTAAAATATCATAATCAAACCCTTTATCTATTTCTTTTAATTTTTTTATCTCTCCTTTTTGTAAACACCAAGAACTTTATTTTAAAAATAATAATCGGTCAACTGTTATCTTCCCCAAAATTAAACCTAATACATATCACTTATATCTATCAATATTATTTTCCAAACCTCCTTTTTTCAAACACCAAAGACCCTATCTTAAAAATAATAATCACATCAAAAATTATTTTCATAAATATTAAACCTAATCCAAATTTCTTATCAGTATTGTTTTCATTAATTTCAATTATTGCAAATATATCATCTTATTCAAATATACATCCATACATATAAATCATAAAACAAGTCACGTAAAAATATCAAAGCATCATCTTCCTTTCCATACAATTATTTCTCCTTTTTTCCCATATACCAAAGAACCCTCTTAAAAATAATAATCACTTCAAATATTCCAAATGTTACCTTTTCAGATTTTCACAAATTTTAATTGTTACCCATTTATCATCTTACTCAAGTGTTCACAATACAACTCATAATAATATCATAATTCCCATCCTGATTTGCATACAAATATTAATCCTAATCCAGATTTCTTGTTTCAGTTATTACACATATATCCTCTTATTCAAATATCACAATTACACATATAACATAATACAATTCATCTAAAAATATCATATTTCCCATCCTCCTTTCCACTACTTATTTCTTAACCATTTTCTCTTAGTCCCTTTTGGAAATCCCCTCTTAACAATTTTCTCCCTTCATCCCATTTTCTTATTTTCTTTTTTCCCTTTTTTAATTTTTGTAATTATTTGCTCACTTAGTTTGCCCTGAATTTCCATCTGATCTCTTTCCTTTTTCTCGTTGCAACTTTTTTTCTCCACTGTTAATCCCATTGTAATCATTTAATTTTTTTGTACCTAGTCTCTTCCTCTTTTCTTGCCTCCCATATTCCTTTCTAACCTCTCCATTTTTACCACTATCAATCCCAATGTGGTCATTAAGCTTCAAATTTCTTTCTAAGCATTTCCCTTTTCCCTTTTGATTCCTTTTTCTAGTTACTTTTCTCGTTTCTTTATTACTATTCTCAATGTAATCATTCAATTTTCCATAATCAATGTCTTTATTTTACATGGTAATTTCTTGCTTCTTCTTCATAGTTTCTTTATTCATTTGGGTGTATTCTGGCTCAGTTTCTAAGTCCTCAGGCTTAGATGATCCACTCATCATTTTAATCATTTCTTTTAATTCAGATTTGAGTGACATGTGCATCATTTTAATCATTTCAATTATCTCTTGTGACATTTTGGTGTTTCCACATTGTTTTTACTTCAGTTTAAAATTTTGTTATAATCCACTTTCTTTAGTTGTCGAGATCAAACAGCTTTATAAAGAAAAACAACTCTTCCCCAACTCTTCACACAGCTTTTGTTAAGCAAGGTCACTTGAAAAGAAAAACAGTTTCCCCAGCTGGCAAAACAGATATTATTATTCTTTCCCGCTAATAGATGTCTCTCTCCAATCCACAATTCCAATCAACACGATGACAAAATATCCAATTTCAATATTAAATCCATATTAGAAATATTTACCAATTTTCACTTTCTTTTTTTAACATTTGAACTAAATTAGTATCCAATTCCATTCCCAATTAGGTGGTTTCCTTTGCAGGACTTTTTAATTAGTTATTTTAAGTTTCTCTTTCTTTTTCTTTCAATATCTAAATATTCAAAAAAATTTAAACTTATTTCCAATTTTCTTTCAGTTATTTTTTTTTCTGGGTTTCTTCTTATAATACTTTAATCATCTCTCTACTTTTCCAACCAAATAACAAGCTCCATCCTGGACTAGTGCTTTAACTTCCACTTTGTTTGTCTGCCTCCGTTGACTGTCCCCAAAGCCAGTTAGCTGCTATTTCTTCACCGTGGGTTTCTTTTAAAAACTTTTAAACCGTTCTTTTTTACCTGTGCATTGGCCAATCACTCACCCGGTATCAATATTTCATTCAAATCACTGCTCCTGTTCAAAACCTGGTCCAGTTGCCCCAGCTTTGTGACAACTGCAATGGCTGCCATCCCACCGCAGGGTCAAAGAGATTTCCTCCAACTTCCAAGGAAGTTGCCTGTTCCTCTAGGTCTTTTGAGGTGCCTCTCCTTTTTCTCCATCCCTACAAGATGGATTTGGTCCGAAGACCCCCCGACAGCAGTTTGCCAGCCTGGATTTTCATGGGGCTCGTTAGATCCCGCTATTTCCAGACTGTCTCATCGTGATGCTTCCGGTTGACCATAGTCTAGAATATTCTGATGTTGGAATACATAAACCTATTATGTATGTAAAAAGTGTAGTGAACAGGACTGGTTTCTGAAAAGGGAAAATTAATGATTGGCAAGAGTGGCTCAGCTTATTTAACCTAAAATTAAAATAGGAAAATAATTTATTAAAAATGCATATTTCTTACAGCTACCATTGAACAAAACAAAATGTTTACATACAAAGGCTGAGATCTGTCAGATTCCTATACTCAGAGATGCAAACTAGATTTGTAGAATTTACATGGTATGACAATGAGATTAGGAACAGAATGGGTTGTTCTACTAAAACACTTATTTCTAAACTGATATATGGGAAACATGTATTTTGCAGTGCAGCATTCAGCAATGGACTTTTGAGAAGTTGTATCATAATTTTGTAAGTGATTTGAATTCTTTCAATAATTCTTTCACTTGACAATTGTAGGCAAGTTTCTTTAACTTCTTTAGAACAGTATTAAACAGAGTTGTAACCCACAAAATATTAGGATCTATTCCATGGGTGTCAAACTCATGTCATCACGGCAGCATCACATGATGTATTGGGATTTTTTTCTCTGCTAAATCGGGTGTGGGTGTGGCCAATGCATGATGCATTCGGCCCATGGGCCAGGAGTTTGACAGCCCTGATCTCTTCAATTAATCAACCATACCTTTATCATTGTTTACTTAGTTTACTTAATTTTCTGAACAACCTATTTCATTTTGAAAGAAGATTGAGACCATAAGTAGTAAGATTTGCATTCAACCAAAAGTGGTGGGAGAAATTTTAGTCTTAGGCACAAAGACATCTGGATAACCTTTGGCCAGTCACTTACTCTTGCCCTTATGGAGAAGGCAACGGCAAACCACTTGTGAAGAAACCCTGCCCAGAGAACTGCAGGCAGTTGTCCAGGTAGTCTTTGAGAATTGGACTTAATTGAAGGAAGGAAAAAGAATTATATTCTTCTGATTCAGCAAATGCTTCTCAAATCTTTGCCTATACGTTCTTCTTTCTCTCCTGTTGCTATGTTCACAAGGCAGTTATATAAAGGAAGCTTTTCTTTTATCCACCCTGTCCTGTCCTTATTAATCCACTCTGTGAACTTGGCTTTTATAGGTTTATCTGTGACTATCCAGCCAACTACTACACAACCAATAGAGATTCGTCTGGTGAATGGTTCAAGTCGCTGTGTAGGGAGAGTGGAAGTATTCCATAATGGCTTGTGGGGTACTGTTTGTGATGATAACTGGAGCATAGAAGATGCCCGTGTTGTCTGCCGGCAGCTGGGCTGTGCAAGTGCAATATCAGCACCAAAGGAATCCAATTTTGGCCGAGGAACTGGTCCCATCTGGATGGATGAACTTAGATGTATAGGGACAGAAAGCTACCTAAATCAATGCCCATCAAGACCTTTAGGAAACAATGATTGCCATCATGGAGAAGATGCTGGTGTTGTGTGTTCAGGTGAGTTTATCAACTGAGAGTTGTGTCATATTTGGCATGGCTAATTAATATGAAGGTTTCAATAAGTGAAGCTTTTCACAGCATGGGTGAAATTATTGTAACCCATTAATATTTGAGCACCACCCAACTATTAAATTACATCCATTACAGAATAGGTAGATGGATAGCATCTTTGGAATGTGATAAACTTACCACAAGTAATGATGTATTAGAGAATTTTTGTATTGTATATACTTCAGTGAAAACATTCTTTCATGTGATGATAAGTAGTATTTACCATAATAAAAGAAAAGCATATGCATAGAATAGCTCCAGAACATTACAAGAAGACAGTTTAACTATCCCTTGGAATTAAACTCATTAAACTCTTTCTGTAACGCCAGAAAAACCTCATGAACCAATATGACAGTTCAAAAGCGTAAAGACATCCTCTAGTTAAGTTTGATTCCTGTGTTTGTAGTTTGCCTGGCATCATTATAGAGATGGTTGATCATTGTGTTTTTTTTTCTGAGAATTTTTGTTATTTCAATCCATCTAACAGTTCTGGAATGCCATATGGTCCACTGTCCCAGTACTAACTGGGTCTAATTCTACTTAGCTTCTGAGACTGGCCAAACTTGAGCGCCATTATATTTAAGAAGGGGAGTACTGATGAAAAGGGAAAATTTACATAACTAACTTAAAATCTCCCTTTATCTGCTCACAACAAAACCATTCCTTCCACCATCAATTTATTTATCATTTTGCCATGTAACATGGTCCATGTATGTTTCTTTAAAAATTCAGCTGATTCCCAGAAGATAGGTCAATTTACAGCTATTTAAAAAAACAAATCTCGTAGTTTTATATGAGATTGGAATAAAAAAATAATAATACATTTTGTTAGTGTATGTTGATGGCGATCCCACCCAATACTTAGATGGGCTCCTGCCAAAAGAAGAGAATGCTGGTGTTATTAAAGCTGTGGCTGCTTTTGCTTGAAGGTTATAAACATGTTCTTTGCTTGCTTTTTAATCCAGGAATGGCTCCTCTGGATGTCTGTCACCTTAGACTCCCCTGCACTAAATTAGTTTTCCATTCTTTTTTTCTTTCTACACAGAGATGAGACTGGCAGGTGGTTCTACCCTTTGCACTGGTAGGGTTGAGGTGCTGTTTAACCAAAGATGGGGAACAATTTGTGACAATGGCTGGGATTTAGCTGATGCCAATGTGGTGTGCCGGGAAGTAGGCTGTGGAAGTGCATTAGCTGCAGCAGGTGCAGCTAAATTTGGACAAGGAACTGGTCCAATCTGGATGGATCAGGTAAACTGCACCGGGGAAGAAGACAGCCTAAGAAAATGTCCACCAAAAAGCATGAAAGAACACAGTTGTAGCCACAGTAAGGATGCTGGTGTGGAGTGTGCAGGTAATAGTCATAAAATGTTGGAGGAACTATTGTATATTCTTGTTTGTGGGCTATTCTGTCCATCCATGGTGGTGGGAGGTTTTAATTCTGGATCTGTGAAATCAATTGCAGCACCAAACTGTATTAGTTTGGCATATTGATAATGAAAGTCTTTCCTTGAAAAGTATTCCCCATTCATTTTTTGTTTTTCAAAGATATAAGGCAGCTATAAAGGGGAAGGATCTTAGGCAAACAACAACAATAAATCCAAAAAGAAAGAAATAGCGATTATTGCCATGGGGAAGGGAATTAATAGGAAATTTGTCCAAGTCTCCTTGAAAGAGATAAACAGTCCACCAAATTTCTTTTTTTCTGAAAATGTCATCCATCAATCATAAGGATGAAATCAAAAATCTTCCATGGGGAGCTGCTGTCTTCTAGAAATTAAGATGGGGCAAATGTGTTGTTTAACTGTTATCTCTTAATTTCTCTATTGTTTTCCTCAATGTTGCCTTGGTAAAGATTCTCTAAATCTTCTTATGAAAATTCATTATTTATTTCCTACTATACCTTTGAAAGCAAAGTTCTGTGATACTCTACTTTGATTTGCAGAGAAGGGAAAGTCTAAAGTTTATCTTTTAATGAAAAATAAAAATTAATTTCCTTTTTCTGATACATAGCAACTTAGGGGTGCTTCCCCCCTCCCCCAGAAATATCATTCAGATCATCAGTCCTTTTACTTTTACACATATATGTCTGCATGCATATATCTGGGCATTTGTACCTGGAAATAAAAAGAAGAAACATTCATACTTTATGGTCATAATAAGTACAGAAGTATGGAATTATAAGCAACTGATTGCTGGGAGTGATATACAAATGATCACTTGGAATGGCAAAAAAAGCATGATGCATTTTGTCCAATATTCACTTTAAAATAATATATTAGCATCATTATGAAATTTACAAACTACTCAGAATAGTTTATGAGAGAGGCATCATGTTTAGACATTTATTAGGAAAAGTTCCTCTTTTTGAATCAAACATAGGCTAGTGCTCTTTTCCGTAATCACAATACATATTTTATTTATTTCTCAAATTTATATGGTTACCCATCTCACAAAAACTTATTCTGGACAGTGTATAAGTAATAAATCAATAAAATAAAAACAGTCATGAATAAAACTAGAAAACAATTATTAAAATATAAAAAGGAATAGGAGAGAGTGAATATTAACCATAAGAATGGAGTCATATTAGAATGTCACATTAAAATATATTTATTTGCAGGGCTGCAGTGTTAAATGAGGGCTTAGTACAATGAGGGCTGCAGTGTTAAAAGAGAACTTAGTATATTGTAGAAAATCAGTTGTGCAGTAAACTATCTCCAGAAATGTTCATTCCTTATCAACATCTCTCTCTTCAGAACCACCTGAGATCAGATTATCAAATGGTCCCAATCATTGTTCAGGGAGAGTTGAGATCTTGTATGAAAAACTCTGGGGAACTATTTGTGATGACGACTGGGACATTGATGATGCCACGGTTGTATGCAAGTATTTAGGCTGTGGGAATGTACTGTCAGCCCCACGTGGTTCTCGTTATGGACCTGGAGCTGGTCCCATATGGCTGGATGGCGTGAACTGCACAGGATCAGAGACAGCCATCAGCAAATGTCCAGCAAAAGCATGGGGGGAACATGACTGCACTCATTCAGAAGATGCTGGTGTGGTATGTGCAGGTAAGAAGTACTTCTGAAAACTCAGGATTGAAGCTGAGTGTGTTGGGGGTGGATCACTTTTTCTGAAAACATCTCATAAATTCAGTTTACATAGTTGGTGGATAAATAAACTACTTAGTATGGTAGTTATATATTTATTTATTTATTGTTTGTTTATTCTTTTTTGTTTCTATTTATACATTTATTTGTTTTATATTTGCATCTATTTTAACAGTTTTCCTTTAAAGGTAAGCCCAAAATGGTTTTAATGTAAGAAAAGAATGCTAAAGAAATAAGTGAAAAAAATAATAAGAAAGCAGAAGTGGCTAAAACTGATGTGTAGTTTTGAGAGGCCCTTCGTGTTATTTCCTTATTAAAAGGAAAAAAAGCCTGGAAGAACGTGTCAAAATAAATAATTAATATAGTATTGAAAATAATTCCAGTGCAATAAAATACACTGAGCTATCAGAGCCCTATTGTGATATACCAGATGAAAACATTTCTGAAACATAATTTTCACATAAACAAGTTGTCACCTCTTATTTCAGAGAACTTTTAGGAATGTTTGTGAGAAAAGGACATGGCCAATGAAATAAAGCAGTCTTTCCCCTGTGTTGATAAATATTTTTGTCAAGAGAATGGGAGGTGGAATCATGGCAAAATAACACTTTTGTTTTCCTGTCAGCATAAAATGATGAAGAAGTGTGAAATAAGCCTTGATTCCAGTTGACTGTGTGTACGTATCATGTTGCTTTTTTGAAGCAGTATAGAAGTTGCTAGCCATTGCTTTCTTCCAGGAAGGAATTTCTTTTCTGCATGTTATTTGTTTTGTTGACATACCAACCCAACCTATCTCCAGGGGTTCTCCCATTCAAGCACTAAGTAGATCCAGGACTGCTTGACTTTTTAAAATCAATGAAGGTCTTGATACCTTGTGGGGCTCCTCTTAGACAGAAAAGAAAAACTTCAGATTAAGTGATGTAGCAAAGACTGTCCAAAAGATTGTAGCTTGAAGCCTTTCAGATGGTCACCTAGAGTGCTGATACAGGCAACAACAAAAACCCTGAGGGACGTTGAATGGGCTGGCTTGGACATATCAGAAACAATCAAATGTGATTTTGCTCACAGGGTCCTTTCTGCTACCCCAAGATTATTATCTGACTTCTGATTATATTTTTAATATGTGTACAAAGTTTACATCATATTTTTGTTTTCCCCTGGTAAATATGTTTCCCCTTAAAGTTGTGGAAATTGTATTCAGAGGATACACCACTTTGCTTACTTCTTTTGCCCATCAGAACTTCGACTAGTAGATGGACCCACTCGTTGTGCAGGAAGGCTTGAGATATACCACAACAAGCAATGGGGGACTGTGTGTGATGCGGACTGGGATTTAAATGATGCCAATGTAGTGTGCAGAGAATTGGATTGTGGAACTTCCCTAAAGGCCATCGGGGGAGCACAGTTTGGCCAAGGATCTGGAGTCATTTGGCTAGACAGAGTGAACTGCACAGGGAAAGAAGCTTTTCTGAATGAATGCCCAAAAAGACCTTGGGGAGAGCATAGCTGTGACCACAGCAAGGATGCAAGTGTGGAATGCTCAGGTAACTTGGTCAGTTATGCTGGAATCAGTAACTCAGATCAAGATCAAACTCCTGGTTTAGTTGCCAGTTGTTTAGCCATGGCACAATTTCTGGATAAAACTGACATAGTTTGGCTCAGCTGAGGGTAAGGAATGATTTGTTGAAATAACTTAGAAATATTTGGCAGACATGCAGGCAGATTATAGCAGCATTTGAAGTTGGGTCAGCAATCCTAAAAGTACCTAAATAGTTTCTCACCAGATTCCTCTAGAAAGAGAAAGAAAGGGAGA
>JANHFM010003851.1:32343-43199 GCA_032468115.1 Grayia smithii
GCCCTCTCTAAGCGGTTTACAGAGTTAGCATATTGCCCCCAACAATCTGGGTCCTCATTTTACTCACCTCGGAAGGATGGAAGGCAGAGTCAACCTTGAGCCAGTGAGATTCAATCTGCTGAGCATTGTGCCACCTCAGCTCTAACCACTGCACCACCTCAGCTCTAAATGATAAACAAACTGCATATTTCTGATGACACAGCATGCTAAGCAATGGTTGAAGTCAACAATGTCAGATCATGAGTCACTATGTTAGAATAAATCATGCCCATTTAATTCTTGACCATTTACAAATCACAATCAAACAAGGCATATTATGACTTAGTGTGACACATGAAGTCAGATATAGGTCTAAACTCCTATGTTGATTCTACCTAGTTTTCAGGCTGTTGTGAGAAGTAGGAAAATAACGGTGACTCTAACTATTTCAGACCCCTATGAAGTCAGATTGGTGAATAGTACAAGCCGTTGCTCTGGGAGAGTTGAAGTGCTGCACAACCAACAGTGGGGAACAGTCTGTGACGATGGCTGGGAGCTCACCAATGCGCAAGTTGTGTGCAGGGAACTGGGCTGTGGAATAGCTTTGGCGGCCCCACGAGGAGCAAAATTTGGAAAAGGAAATGATCCCATTTGGCTGGATGATGTCAAATGTAAAGGAACAGAAGCTGGTCTCCGTGACTGTCGTCTAAAATCTTGGGGAGAACACAACTGCAACCATGGAGAGGATGCTGGTGCTGTATGTTCAGGTGTGCACTTAAGGAGGGGTAATATATAATAGGTTTGGAGATTGACCCAAATAATAAGTTAGCATTGTTTTTCTTTGCTCTGCATCTACTGCTCATTTAGATTTTGGCTGCTTACATACAGTTGCCCTATATATGGCTCTTGGTATATCATCCAATGATCAGGTGTAGCTGTTGAGTTGAAGAAGGTTTAAGTGCCTATTCAATTAGTATTTGTTCCTTCCAATCTCCTATTGCTTCTATTTCTTATTTATTGAGATTAAAAAGATGTTTCCTCAGTAAGGATGAATTTATTCATCTCAAGTAAGTAATTTGCTTCTTAAAAATTCCTCTTCTGTAAATGTCAGGAACCAAGATTTCTGAAAGCAAAAAGGGTCAAGAACTTCTCCGTATGGAGAAAATTAGATGTGACGATGATGATGACAATGATGATAATGATTAAAACCATGCTTCCTCCCCTTCTGGTGAAATGGCCCAGCAGTTAGATATTCACAAACTTTGCCAACAATTTATTTTATGATGTTGTGGTTTTTCAACCCTTTATTTCCCACCAGAACTCCGACTGATGAACGGCTCAAGCCGCTGTTCAGGGAGAGTGGAGATCTTCCATGACCATCAGTGGGGGACTGTGTGTGATGACCGCTGGGACATCAAGCATGCTGAGGTGATCTGCAGGGAAATGGGCTGTGGTGTTGCTTTGAGAGCCCGAAGAAAGGCATTTTTTGGACAGGGAACAGGGCCAATTTGGCTAGATGATGTGAACTGCCAAGGAACAGAAACCTCCCTCAGTCAATGCACAGCAAGCACTTGGGGAAGAAATAACTGCCACCACGGAGAAGATGCTGGGGTGGAGTGTGCAGGTTAGTTTTAGCTGATTTGGGATTTTTATTTTATTTATTCCAATTGCTTTGGGGATATTTTTTATGGCTGAATATTGGGATATAAATTCTAATCTTCATAAATCTATAATGAAAATACATTTAATATGGAGGAAACATAAAACACAAATATTTTGAAATAATATTTCAAAATATTTCAAATTTCATAATTTTTGCTAATCTACAAGTTGTTCCTCTAACTTCCAAGAAGGTAATTTCAAGATAGATCAGCAATTTTCACACATTTTAAATGAACTCATGGCTGGGCATCAACTCACATCAGGAAAGGTAGATACAGATAGACACAGATTAACAGAGTTGGAAGGGACCTTTTAGGTCATCTAGTCCAACCCCATGCCCAAGCAGACCCTACACCATTTCTGACAGATGGCAGTCCAGTGTCTTCTTGAAAGCTTCCAGTGATGAAGTTCCCACAAATTCAAGGCAAGCTGTTCCATTGATCAATTATTATCGCTATCAGAAAATTTCTCCTTATTTCCAGGTTGAATCTCTCTTTATTTAGTTTCCATTCATTATTCCTTGTCTGGCCTTCAGGTACTTTGGAAAATAGCTTGACCATCTCCTCTCTGTGGCAGTTCCTCAAATATTGGAACATTGCTGTCATGTTTCCACTGGTTCTTCTCTTCACTAGACTAGCCAAGCCCAGTTCCTGCAGCTGTTCATCTTATGTTCATATGTTTTAGCCACTAGTCTCTTAATCATCTTGGTTACTCTTCCCTGCACTCTTTCTAGAATCTCAACATCTTTTTATAATGTGGTGACCAAAACTGGATGCAGTATGCTAGGTGTGGTCTTACTAAAGCTTTATAGAGTGGTATTTGTATCTCACTTGATCTTATTGTATCCCTCTGTTAATGCAACTTAATGCATTAGTTGCATTAACTAGTGAAGAAAGCTTCATTCTGATATTTATTAAATCAGACCAGAGTCTTTCAGTTACCAGATTCTCACATCACACAAAGACAAGGGTGGGTTTTTTTAAGTGGTTTGTTAAATGACCCAGAGTTCTTATAGTTCACATGGTATATAAACATATTCTTAGTCATATTTTTGCAAGACCCAAAAACACATATAGAATACTTGATGAAGAAACTAAATGTCTTTAGAACATTAATGGACTTCAAAACAAATAAACAGAAAATAACAATGCTTGTCTAGAACAAGGCTTTTTGGGATTATATTGACAAAAAAAGTTAGGTTTCAAGGTGGAGAAAAAAGTGAAATATCTTGGGGTTATAGAGATAAATGCAAATTTTAAATTGTTTCAAAACAACTTTGTACCTGATATCAAAATTATATTTAAAAAGACCTTTCAAGATGGAATAATTTGCAATTACCCTTTTTAGGTAGAAACTCTGTAATTAAGATGAATATTCTACCAAAGATGTTATTTTTATTTCAGACTTTAGTGATACTTATTACTGACACTCCATTTAAACAATGGAAAATGAATATACCTAAGTTCATATGTCAAGAAAAAAATCGAAATTATTAGATATAAACTATTACAAGATGCTAAAGAACGAAGAAGTTTGGGCTTACCAAATTAAAGTTTGAATTGTCTGCTGTTTGGCCTGGATAAAACAGTGGGTGACTCTCTAAAACAAGAGACTACTTGAGTTAGAAGGTCATGAACTAAAATTTGGATAGCATGCCTATTATGGTATGACAACGTTAAAATAAATGTTGATTTCAACAATCACTTTGTTAGCCATCCTAAGGTTTTGAACAAATATAAAACAAGATTCTGTGAAAGTATCTTTTGGGTATCATTTCAGGAAGCCTTTTTTTTAGAAAAGAAAGATTGGTGAGACCAGACTGGTGGACTCGCATTCAAATAATATTTTTTAATCAACATGAACTTACCCTCAAATCTAAAGAAAGGAAGGAATCAGAAGGACATGTCTTTCACTGGTTTACATATTTACAACTTAAAGAAAGATTTAAATTAGACTTTAAAAGTCATAGATCTGATCTTGTAAAAATGAATTAGAATTATGTGGTAATAATAGTATTATGTGGTAATAATGAACATACTGTATTATTGCCAAGATGTATACACTGTTATTGAAATTGAATTTGGAGAATGAGTATGTGAAGCATTATATGATCCAATGACCAAAGAGCTTTGGATATGATATAATGCTTGAACAAAGGGAAAAAACATGTGGATGAAGAGTTTAAAATTTACATCAAATTGTAATTTAAATTTTTTTTTTAAATAAAATAATGCTGGTATTTAACTACAGTAATTAAATTCATATTTTAATAGAGAAGATACCAGAAACTTTTCTTTTAGGCTTAATGGATAAAAAAACTTGTCCCAAAGATGCTTTTTTTCAAAAGGCAACTGAACTTTCTTGGCTTTTTCTTTGAAAACGTTTTGCTTCTTATCCAAGAAGCTTCTTCAGTTGTAACGATTAGAACTTAAGATCTTCTTGAATGAGAAGTGAAACTATCTATTAATTCTTGTGTTGAACTAATTTTATCTTTAAGACAAAAGAGAATAGTTTTCCAACGTTAACTATTAAGGCTTAATAAGAGGTATACCATCTCTTATTCCAAAGTTCTTACAATAACTACTATTTACCTTAACATTTATCTTTAATTGCTTATTTAAAAAGGAGGGAGGGTGGGATTTCTTTTACTCCATTATCTGTCAGATTTTCTGCAGCTTTTTCTTCTACCAAGCTGAGAAATAATATCTGTCTGTCTGTCTGTCTGTCTATCTCTATCTATCTATCTATCTATCTATCTATCTATCTATCTATCTATCTATCTATCTATCTAATCTATCGCTTTATAAGCTCCCAGCAAAGAAAAGAAAGGAGGAATGTGGATAATCTTGAGTAATGTTCTTCTAGTGTCGCATAAGAGAAAAATAATATCATTGTTCATAACAGTTAATAGTATCAGTCACATTTAATTTAATGATAGATAATAATAAGAAAGGAGAAGTAACAGTTGGTTGTTAGAATAAACCTAAAGACTGACAGTGACAAGCAATGAAAATCTGATGCTGAAAAACAGGATAACAGAGTTGGAAGGGACTTCAGAGTTTTCTAGTCCAACCCCCTGCTTAGGCAGGAAAGCCTATACTACTTCAGAAAAATGGTTGTCCAATCTCTTCTTAAAGACCTCCAGTGTTTGAGCACTCACAACTTCTGGAGGCAAGTTGTTCCACTGATTAATTGTTCTAACTGTCAGGAAATTTCTCCTTAGTTCTAAGTTGGTTCTCTTCTTGATTAGATTCCATCCATTGTTTCTTGTCCTGCCTTCAGGTGTTTTGGAGAATCAGTTGACCTTCTTCCTTGTGGCACCCCCTTAGATATTAGAACATTGCTATGATGCCATCCCTAGTCCTTCTTTTCATTAAAAACAAACAAGAATTATGCCAAGCATATTTCATGATCCATTACATTCTAAAAATGATTAGAAAATATAATTATTTTCTAATTAGATTAGAAAAAAAAAATTGAAAACAGTCCAGGATATATTTGGAGAGATAATTACCAGGTTCAAAAAAGAATGAGCACCTCCAAACACACCTGCTGATTTTTTTTATAATGAGCGTTTCTACCGTGTGCTTGCAGGTAAGCAAAATTTGAAAAATGAAAATTTGTCAGAATAAGTTGCGCTTATCTCTATAGCAGACTTCCTTGACACATTCCCCCACCAAAAAAAATATTAGAGACAAGGGTTGTTAGAGTTGTTAGAATTCTGGGACAACGTTTACATCAATTTTGTGTGGAGTTTCTTTAATATCAATGGTCTTCTGATAATATCTTCTACCTTTTCAGATCCAGTGGAGCTCAGAGTAGTCAATGGCTCACATCGGTGTACCGGGAGGGTAGAAGTATTTCATCTCCAGCAGTATGGGACTGTTTGTGATGACAACTGGGACTTGAATGAAGCTGTGGTTGTGTGTCGATACCTTGATTGTGGATCAGCCATTTCTGCCCCTCGTTCAGCTCGGTTTGGTCGAGGAACTGATGCTATCTGGTTGGATGATGTTGAATGCACAGGAACTGAAACTTCCCTTGGTTCTTGTAAGGCCAAGCCTTGGGGAAATAATGACTGTAACCATGGAGAAGATGCTGGTGTCATATGTTCAGGTAACTGACATTGAGCATGTATTCTATACTAGGAGAAAGCAACACAAGGATAGATAATCAGTCTGATTTCCAATCTTTAATGATTCCTGATCTTCAGAGAAATTTTTGGTTTGAACTTGTCTCATGTTCTCCACCAAAGTCTTCTGAATAAGGCCCAGTAGGAGTAATAGAGTATTGCATTGATGTTCTATTTGTGGATTTCACAAGGGCATCTGTTTCACTATTGTGTGAAATAGGATATTGACTAGGTTGGTATTTGATCTTATCCAGTCCAGTCTTCTTATATTTTGCCAGCCGATAATGATTCCTTCCTCAGGAAAAAGAGATTATTTATTTATTTTGTTTATTTATTTATTTAAGTTCATTGGCCACCTACCTTGGAGTAAGTCTAATTTCTAGAAAGAGTAGTATTGGTCATGTGCTGCATTGGAAATATAATCAGTTCCAACAAGAGAAGAAAACTAAAGAAGACTCAGGTACATACTGGAAAAATATTGGTATAATCTGTCATATTTACAATCAGTCAAAGATAAAGGGAATTTAGTAAAAATAATACTGATATATCTCCATAACCTGAAGCAAAGCATATGCTTACAAAGCAAATCATCTCTCTCAATTGTTCTGTTCTTGCGTGTTTCTCTGAAGAGCATTGTAGGTCCAGCTCAGTTTGAAACATGCTTCTTGTCTCTTGGGAAAAGATTTATTCACATACTTATTTTTCCAAACACATTCTCTAGGAGGCTAATCCATTTATTCCTTTGATTGATTGATTTTCAGAAAATCTCAGGCTAGTCAATGGCACAAATCGCTGCAGTGGAAGAGTAGAGGTTCGAACATCTGGAAGTGATGAGTGGGGGACAGTCTGTGACCGGACTTGGGACTTAAAAGAGGTAGAAGTTGTGTGCAGGCAATTGGGCTGTGGAGGTGCTGGATCGGCTCCAAAAGGAGCTCATTTTGGGCGTGGATTAGGCCACATCTGGATGGATGATGTCAATTGTGATGGCACAGAAAATTCCCTTCAAGAATGCAGAGCAAATACCCAGGGGACAAACAACTGTGTTCATAGTCAGGATGCAAGTGTTATTTGTTCAGGTAATTCATGATGGCAAAGTTGTGATTTGTGATCATTTTTGCATTAGTGAGTAAGTCTTCATAGCACATAGCTTTATTAAATGTATTAAAAGGGGGGTAAACCAGTAGCAATAAAGATCGTGTGAAATAGGACCTTCCAGATATACAATAACTGCTGTATATATAAACATCTAAATTTTGGCATTGTTTTAGAAATATTATTTGGGGCATAATTCAAAAAAAATTCTCACTCTCATTGTTTTTTTTGTTTTTTTTTATTAAAAAATTTTTTTTGTATTTTTGTTTTTTACAAAGACTTCCCGGAACAGATTACATATAAAAACAACAATATTGATAAAATCCTTTCTAATTCTAACATCCATTTTCTACTCTTATACATAAAACTCCTATCCTATATTTGGAATCTTCAAATTTATTCATATACTAATTAATTTTTAAAAGTCTCTTTTTTGTTATATATATGTCCAATCCATTTTTCCATTTTACATCAAATTTTCTTGTACACCATCTTTCCAATGTGCTGAGTTCTTTACTCTTCTCAATCCAAAATATTTTCTCTCCAATGCTCTTTTTGTAAATCCGGGATTCGCCATCATAACTCCTATATATTTAAAAAACAAAAAACACACAGAAACAAAAATTCTACAACATTTATACCTATTATTACTAAAACTTTTAATATTATTTTCCAGATTGCTTTTATAGTTTCAAAGATATATTACTTCTAATTTACAAAACATAATATAATTAAAAACAAACCCCACTCATATCACCTTTATTATAAAACCATTTTAAAAACCCTAATCACAATTCAAATTTATCTTTACCATCTTTTATAATTGCTAAACCTTTTAACATAATTTTCCAAATTGCTTTTTTATATTTTTACCATTTTAAATTTACAAAACATAATATAATAGAACATAATGTAATTAAAAGCAAACCCCCTTAACAATTCTAAGTTATAAAACATAATATGATTAAAAACAAAACCCCCTTATTAATAAAAAGGGAAAAAAGAAAGAAAAGAAAAAAAAAAAGGGGGGGGTGTGAGGTTTCGTTTATAAAGGGAAAAGGCTTCGCGCGGGGTGTGTGTGTGTGTGTGTGCCAGAGTGCTCGGCGGCCGTGTTAAGTCATCACAATTCCTGGGCTGCCAAAATGGGGGATTTGGAGAGGGGGGGCCCTCTGAAGACCCCCCCGCCCCCGGGGCCTAAAAATGGGACACTGGAGGCCTGAAGGATCGATGTGAGTTGTTTCCAGTGCTCCAATGGGTTCGTTTAGCGACTGTTTGGAGTTATGACAACACTGGGAAAATCAAGTGGTCCTTGCGCTAAGAGGAGCCTCACGGGATCGAAATTCAGGTACTTGGCAACTGGTGGTGTATTTATGATGGTTGTAGCATCCCCGGGGTTACCGATTGTGACCTTCCCCATCCAGTTTCTGACATGCAAAGCCCGTGGGAGAAGCCAGATTCGCTTAATGACGGACGGATTCCCTTGACAATTGCAGCAATTTGCTGAACAAGCAAAAAACAAAACAAAAACAGGAGCGACACGCTTAAACAATCGCCTTGTTTGCAAGGTAAAGTCAAAGCCCAATTGTGGTCATAAAGTGAGGACCACCTGTATATACCGTTTTTCAAAAGAAACATGCTTCAAGGCCGCTTAGACACCCTTGGCTCTCTTGAGCCCCTCCAAATTTGCTCCCAGCAGTTAAATTGCAGTTGCTTATTGCAATCAAGCTGTTCATTTATGTATTACAGGGGGTTCTCGATTTATGACCGCAATTGAACCAAAATCTTTGTTGCTAAGTGAGACAATTATTGAGTTTTGCTCCATTTTTTCTTTCTTACCACCGCTGTGGTAAGTGAATCACCGCAATTGTTAAATGAGTAACACATTGAATGAATCTGGCTTCCCCACATGGTCAGAAAGTCGCAAACTCCCCCCAGGACGTTGCGACCGTCATAAGTACGAGTCAGTTGCCAAGCGTTTGAATTTTGATCACGGGATGCTGCAAGGGTTGTAAGCCTGACAAACGGTCATAAGTGACTTTGTTCCAGCGCCGTTGTAACTTTGAACGGTCACTAAATGAATGGCCGTAAGTCTAGGACTGCCTGTAATTATTTTACGTATTTATATGCAGTCCGTCTCACTGTCAAGCAACTCTGGGCAGCTTCCTTTGGGTTGAAGGTGTGATCTGTGGAGATTTTTTCCCCCTTTTTTGTGAAGTCTTGCTTTGCTGTTTTAATAGTTTTATCTGTGTTTTCCTTTTTAATGAGTCCCCTTGAGGACTAGCTGCATCAAAAGAGGCATCAAAAGGAGATACCAGGCCCCTGAACATAGCAGGCCCCACCCAGCTCCAGTGGCCACAGATTTTTATCTCTGCTCATCCGCTGGGAGGGAAGCTCCCTCGCTGGCAGACACACCTGCTGACGTTCCCTCTCCAGCACCCGCATTAAAGACACTTGTGCCCTGCCCCGACTTCGCGCTCGGCCACCCGACCTGCTCTGCAGGAAGTGAAATCTTGCTGACTGGAAGGGCTGCTCTGAGGACGATTTCCATTTTTGCTGCTGTCTGCTTTTAAAGCCACAGCTTTTCCAGAAGACGTTGGGCAGCCGGCTGTCTGGAATGGTATAGAGCTGTCTTGGCGAACCTATGGCACATGAACCTATGGCTGGAAGTGGCACGCGGAGCCATTTCGCCCGGCGTGTGAGCTGTCGCCAAACTTACGTGGCTGTGCATGCGCGCGAGACAGCCAGTGTGCAGCATTCACAGATGGCGCAGTTGCTCACACACCGCAGGGGTGTGGTTGCACAATGCAATTCGGCGGGGGCATGCGCGCAACAGCTCTGCGTATGCGCAGATGATGTGATTGCACGCATGCTGCGGGGGGGTGCATGTGACATCTCTGCGCGTGCGCAGTAGCGCAGTTGCGTGCACACATCGACGCTGGGTGGCATGCGAGCCGAAAAAGGTTCGCCATCGCTGGTATAGGCTCTCCTGCTTGAACAGGAGGGTGGGCTAGAAGACCTCAAAGGTCCCTTCCAGCCCTACGATTTTATGATTCTGTGAGCTTGGGCAAGCAGATGAAGACCTCCAAAGTCCCTTCTAGCCTTAGAGTCTATGGTTCTATGAACTTGGGTGGGGAGTGGACTAGAAGACCCTAAAAGGTCCCTTCTAGCCTTAGATTCTATGATTCTATGAGCTTGGGTGGGGAGTGGACTAGATGACCTCCAAGGTCCCTTCCAACTCTTCTTCTGCATTCATTCATGTCCAGTTCTTTGGAGACTGCTTTAGATGCAGCCCTGTGGGTTTTCTTGGCAATTTTTTTTTCAGAAGTGCATCCTTTTTAGGGTTCAGAGTGAGGGACTGGCCCAAGATCTCCCAGCTGGCTTCGTTCCTAAGGCAGGACTAGAACTCATCAGCGTCTCCTGTTTATTACCCTAATGCAGGGGTCCCCAAACTTGGCAGCTTTAAGGCTTGTGGACTTCAACTCTCAGAATTCTCCAGCAGCTGAAGTCTGAAGTCGACAAGTCTTAAAGCTGCCAAGTTTGGGGCCCCGTGCCCTAATGCCTTAACCATGCCACCAAAACTGGCTCTCTAAAACTTGTTGCGTGCCTATATAACCACATCACTTGCAGAGACCTGGCCAGAAGGTTAGGTGGCAGCAAGCAAAGATATTCAGAATATTGTAAGTCTTTGCTGCCATCTAGCTGTGAAGTAGATTTGTGTCGTCTGGAAATTAATACTGAGAAAGCACACAACTCCATTTACACAACTGGCTTTACTGAACCCAAATCACATTGTGGTTTAGCTCGCTTAACGACTCACTTACCATCTTGCTTAGCAATGGAGTTTCTGATTGTGTTCGTAATGTGAGGACAACCAGGATGATGAGGAGATTGGAGGCTAAAACATATGAAGAACAGTTGCAGGAACCGGGCCTGGCTAGTCTAGTGAAGAGAAGGACCAGGGGAGACAGGAGAGCATCTTCCAATATTTGAG
>JANHFM010003851.1:43299-61495 GCA_032468115.1 Grayia smithii
ATCGGGTTCTGTGGTTGTTGCTTGGTGGGATCAGGGGTCAGATGACTTAGTGGGCGTGGCTTTGAGTGACATCAACTTAGTCACGCCCACAGTCACAGGAAACCCCCCCACACCAAGCCACACCCACAGAACCAGTAGGGGAAATTTTTAGATTTCACCCCTGCTCTACTCCATCATTTATACTTCAGGATTATACCTTTAGAGAGGACCTTTCTATTTATCAAAGGTCTTCCCTGTACTTTTGAATGGAAGGGCTTACATGTTCACAACTTTATCTTCTTTTGACAAACGCATTGTGGTAAAGGAAGATAGAGTGAATATTATTGTTCCCTCCATACAGTAGTACCACCAAGTCAGTATTCTGAGACAAAAGGTAAGGGACATACGTATCAGAATGAACAACAGCACACACAGTTTGAACTAAATAAAGTCATATCACACAGAGGGGAGAGAGCTATCTTATTGTAATGCAGTCAATTTTGTGCATTGTGACAGAAATAAACCAATCAGCTGTATAGTGTCTGACAACCAGTGGATTGATTGGAATGTTAAAAAAGATGCTTTACAATATGCAGAAAAGCAATACATATAAAGCACCACTTTAAAATAACTGCATTTTTTCCATGTACTTACTCATTCTATATTATCACTTGGAAATGGGTTGATCAAACTGTTTCTAAATCAAAAATTCATATGAATATTATCTATATCAATTCTCTTCACAGCATGGGCTCGGATTTATTCTGAGTAATCCATTTCAATCTTTTGAGTAGAGAGCAGTTTTTTTGCCCAGTGAATAAATATAGGTAGTCCTTGACCTATGACCATAATTGAGCTCAACATTTATGTTGCTAAATGAGACATTTGTTCAAAGAGTTTTGCCCCATTTTACAACCTTTTTAGTACAGTTGTTAAGTGAATCACTGCAGTTATTAAGTTAGTAACATTGTTGGTAATTGAATCTGGCTTCCCCATTGTCAGAAGGCCACAAAAGGTAATTGTATGAGCCTGGGACACTGCAAACGTCATAAATGTGAGTCAATTGTCAAGCATTCAAATATAAATCATGTGACCATGAGGATGTGGCAACGGTTATAAGTATGAAAAACCATCAAGTTGCTTTTTTCAGTGCAGTTGTACCTTTGTAACAGTTCACTAAGTGAACTGTTGTAAGCTGAGGACTACTACATTCCTGTATGGAGTGGTTAGAATGCAGTATTGCAGGCTAACTCTGCTCACAGCCAGGAGTTCGATCCTGATGGGTTCAAGGTTGACTCAGCCTTCCATCCTTCTGAGGTCGATAATTTGATATTAATCAATAACATCTGTTCTATTTCCTTTGTAACTGAAATGAAATAAGCTGTGATCCACAAGGCTTATGTGATAATATATCTGTGATCTTTAACGTGTCATAAATTATTAATCTTTTAAATAACCAGTTTGTCTTGCTTAGCTCAGATGTAATGTTATTCACAAGTTCTAAACCCTAAAAGTCTTTCTGAGCCATCTGAGCTGAACCTGGCAAACATGTAGTTTTGGAGCCTGATATATCAGATTCCTGAGAGATTACAAAAGAAGCAAATTATGATGCAGTGAATATTGGGTTCCATGAATATTGCTTTAATGTCTTGCATTCAAGAATCATTTCCTGGGGGAGGTGTTGAAAGAAACTCATGACTCAGTAATTGAATCTGAAACCTACATTATATTCTTTTTTTCATTCTACCTTAGTTGCTTCTGGTTCTATAGTGTTGTTAAGGAACTCAATGATTGTTTTGCTCATTCCATTTTCATCCACCCTCATATAAACAAGTGCAACCTTTATATTTCTATAGCTCTGTTCATTTAATGTTTTCTTTCTGTCACCCTCCTATATTGGCATCTTAACAGCCAATGGAGGCTGGTAACTAGCTGAAATTTTATACAGTGTTCTTGTGCCATTACTGAGAAATTGCCCTTATTTTATTTTTTTAAAAAACTTGTTATTTTGTCCTGTCCATTAGAATATTTTATGATAAAATCTAGAGAATGTCAAAATTCTCTGTTGTTGTAGTAGGTCAATGAACAATTTTATAGTTAGTTTGTGTAGACCAATATGGATGTTAATATATAGCAGTGGTTCTCAACCTGAGATTGAGATCCCCTCAATCACAGGGGATCACGAAGGCTTGAAGAAATGCTATGATTTAAATCTTAAGTCTTAGGAGACCATGACCATGATCCATGGCCACAAAAGGTATTTAAAGGAGGTCCGTGGTGAAGAAATGGTTGAGAACCACTTCCATTATAGTGTTTCTAGCAAAATGATAAAATTGCATGAAATCAAATTCAATATCTACCCCTTCTAAACATACAGGAGAAAGTATAACTTCTTTTTTTTTTTTTTATTAAAAAAGTTTTATAAAATTTTTTGTTTTTTACAAAGACTTCCCGGAACAGATTACATATAAAAACAACAATATTAATAAAATCCTTTCTAATTCTAACATCCATTTTCTAATCTTATACATAAAACTCCTATCCTATATTTGGAATCTTCAAATTTATTCATACACTAATTAATTTTTCAAAGTCTCTTCTTTGTTATATATATGTCCAATCCATTTTTCCATTTTACATAAAGTTTTCTTATACTCCATCTTTCCAATGTGCTGAATTCTTTACTCTTCTCAATATCCAAAATATTTTCTCTCCAATACTCTTTTTATAAATCCGGGATTTTCCATCATAACCTATATATAAAAAAACAACAACACTCACACAAAAACAAAAATTCTATATCATTTATACCTATCATTACTAAAACTTTTAACATTATTTTCTAAATTACTTTTATATATATTTACCATTTTAAATTCCTAATCACTTTTCAATTCATAACCATTTTAAAATCCTATTCACAATTCAATTTCAACTTTACCATCTTAAAATCCTAATCACAATTCAATTTATAATTTCAAAGATATATCACTTCTAAATTACAAAACATAATATAATTAAAAACAAACCCCACTCATATCATCTTTATTATAAAACCATTTTAAAAATCCTAATCACAATTCAAATTCATCTTTACCATCTTCTATAATTTCTAAACCTTTTAACATGATTTTCCAAATTGCTTTTATATATTTTTACCATTTTAAATTTGCAAAACATAATATAATAAAACATAATATAATTAAAAACATACCCCCTTAACAATTCTAAATTATAAAACATGATATAATTAAAAACAACCCCCCTTAATAATAAAAAGGGGAAAAGAAGGAAAAAAAATAAAAAAAATAAAATAAGGGAAGAGTGGAAAGAGACAAAAAAAACCCTTCAAAAAAGCAAGAAAATCCATCAAACAAAAAAGGCAGCCTTTCCATATTTCTTTCTCTTTATTTCCTACTACCCTACTGTTAATTTAGCATTTTCAAAATCCATTATTTTTGTTCAAGTTCAGAGACCTCAGTTATTCCATCTGGTATGCTCCAATGTACACTTTCTTTCTGCTTTTTTAGTTTATGTCAAGCATTTATTATATCCATTCTGTGCAGATCCGAAAGCTTCATTTCACAATACCAATCACCATCCATTTCATACTCCTTTGTTTCCCCCCTTCATCTGCGTTAAACCTTTTTTTAAAAAGAAAAAATAAAAGAAAATTCCCTTTTGCAGATTCCAGGGCTCTACTAAGGAAAACACAAGCCTCCCTTTCAAAAAATATATTTCAATAATGGTCTCCTTAATATTTAAAGTTTCCATCACAGTAATTAATCGAGCAGCTGCCTTTTTAAAATCCTTTGTTCTAATTTCCCCCTCCCTGTTTCTTCCCAAACCTCCAATCCACATCTTTCCCACAATAAAATCAAAAGACCAAAAGTAAAACCTTCAACAAAGAGAAAAAATCTTCTTTTAAAAATCCCTAACATGTAAAAAAAAACAAGCATGAAGATCTATAAAAAATAAAAGAGAAGAGAAAAATTAATTGGTCCCTTAAAGAAAAAGTTTTTCCTTAGTTTAAAATGGTCGCCATTTTCCATTTCTCTTCAACACCCCCACAAACTTAAGCCAAAAGAGAAAAAAAATCAATTTTGAGTTAAAAAATCCCCCCAAAAATAATACTTGCGATTAGATCTCCTATTTTTGCTCCGTTTGTATTGTAGTTTTAACTGTTTGACTTCCTTCTTTTCCTACAACGGTTGGCGTTCCGGTGCCTAGTCCCACCACAAAGGCAGGCAAACACCGCCGCCTGGAGCTTTCCCTGGCCTCCAGGGGGCCCCCCGTTCGACCCCGGATTTTGGACAATCCTGAGGTCTGGGGGAGCCTACCCTCGGCCAGGATGCTCACTGACCCCCCTTCGCCCGGGGGGTCAGCTTTATGCCAGCGGGGGCGGCCTCTGAATGCCGGCGGCTCTCGGGAGAGCCATCTTCGGCACCGGAAGTCAAGCCGGAAGTCCTCACTCTCATTGTTGTCAGCCATTCAGTCATGTCTGACCATTGGTTACTCTATGGATTAGTATTCTCCATTCCCCTCTGTCTCACACTACCTCCTTCAGATCCACCATGGTCATTCTTTATAGTGTAATCATTTATAGTGTCCAGTCAGCAGGTACTAGGATCTCCCCATTTCCTTTTTCTGCTGATCACACCTTTTCAAGTGAGTCAGACTGCATGCCTTGGCCAAAGTATCACTTGAAACAAATATCACTTGAAGCCTCTGTTTGGTCATCTTGGCTTCTAGTAATATTTTTGGTAAGATTTAGTCTAGGACTTCTTTGTTTGATATTTTTGCAGTCCATTATCTATTGTGAGGACAATACTGACCATATTTTGAGGAAGGGTAAAATTATTTCCTCAACAGAGGTGGAAGCCTCAGATACAACCTGTTCCCCTTTTTCATGCTGCTCTTTCATCAGTTCCCAGGAGGATTAAAACCAAACATTCATCAGAGAAGTTACATTTAAGGAATCACCTAAGGCAGTGATAGTGAACCTTTTCGGCACTGAATGCCCAAACCGGAACATGCGTGCATGTGTGTACACTAAAGTGCCAGAAACCCAAAAACCAGCTGGCTGGTGCATGCATGTTTTTGGGCATTTTTCAATTTTCAAAGCCATTTTTTGGCCCATTTTTGGCCCAAAAAACAGCCTGAAAACGCCCCCAAAGCAGCCTATTTTGGGGGCATTTTTGGCCATTTTCCTGGCCATTTTCAGGCCATGTTCCAGCACTCTGGCATCTATGAAGACCAGTTGGCTGGCATGCAAGTGAGCACCAGAAACCAGAAGAGCAGCTCATCCTCCACCAATTTCCAGCTCATGAAGAATGAGAGTAAAGAGAATATGCCAAGTCTATCTGAGTTGCAAACATCTGGGTAACCACTACATGGTAATGGAGAGATGCTGCTGTCTAGTGGCTTTCCAGATTTTTTCATACCTAAAGATGCCTGAAAATTAAAAGATTTTGAGGCAGTTGAGTGGGGAGGATTCTTCTGAGAAGGGAAGTCATGAGTCTATTCTGAATAAGGGGAGATTCTTTCTGAACTGAATGGTGAATAAGTAGAAATGTAAAACTTTGGGTGGAAGAGGAAGATTAATTCTTCTGAGACTAGAAGGATTCTCCTACAGGATTCTCCTCTTCCATTTCTTCCTCCAGCCCTCAACTACCACAACATGTTTGGGGAAACTTTGACTTTCTCATGCTTGGAATATGGGGAAGTAATCATGAAGATTTTATAAGGGGAGGACAGAAAGCTCTATGTGAGTGGATTGAAAGCCTTGACACACTGTTTAAATTGTATGAAATCTGTTTATTCTGTAGATACTTTCACCCTTAATGTGGCAAAGATAAGACTGGAAGATGGTCCAAATTCTTGTGCAGGCCGGGTTGAAGTCTATCACCAACAGCAATGGGGAACTGTATGTGATGATGGATGGGGCCTTCAAGATGTAGCTGTGGTATGTAAGCAGTTAAAGTGTGGCATTCCTTTGGAATCCCAGTCTGGGGCACACTTTGGAAAAGGATCTGGCCCTATTTTTCTTGATGATGTGAACTGCACTGGGACAGAAATGTCAATCAAAGATTGCCGAGGACGTTCCGTAGGAGAGCATGACTGTGATCATTCAGAAGATGCTGGTGCAGTTTGCTCAGGTAATTTACAGATGGAGGAAATTGCAAATTAAATACAAATGCTTGTAATGTAAAGCTCTCTCTGTGTGTCTGTGTGTGTCTGTGTGTGTCTGTGTGTCTGTGTGTGTAGCTTCAGTTTGGAATAAAGGAAGGCTCAAAATTCTTTAAATGTTACAGAGTTGTATTTACCCTCAAATGCACAATTGAAAATATGGAGAATGAAAAGTAATATGGAAGGCAGATAGAGCCAAAACAACATACACATCTTTGTTTCCTACAGCTTTTCAGTTTGTTATTGCATATCCTTCTTCAAAGAAGGCAGTAGTTCTTATGCATTAATATGCCTGTCCAGAAATTTAAATCAGTTTAGTTGTAACTACAGATTTTCCATTATGTACAAAAGCTGTGCAGTTATAAATTTCCCCACAAGGACATAAGTGGAGCTCTCTGAGCTTCAAAGCAAATCTGGGATGGCCCCCCTCATCTCTTAGCCCTCACTTAAATACTTAGTAGGTATGTTTAAAAAAGCAAACCTGTTGAAGACAATTTATTTTACTCCTTTTGATCAGTGGGCTAGACATGGCCTAACAAATCTTCTCCCCTTTAAACTAGTTTGCAAAAAAGTAAGCCAGAGCAAACTGAAATTTTGGTATTTGGTCTGTTTTAACAAATCATACTTTCCAAGTTCAGATTAGCAGGGAACTGTGATTACTTTAAAGTTTCTGATTTCTCTCCTTTGATCTGAACCAAGCATAAATCAAGAATCTATACTTTCCCATTAAATACATTAGAATGGATGCACAGCCTTGCCCAAAGTGATCTCTTGATGCCTTAGCTACATCTTATAACTGAACTGTAACTGTGTGATTGAAGGACCTAATTAAATAAATGGAGACTAATTGTGTGAATAACTACTATCTTAGTCATCATCTACTGTAGTTCAAATTAATTAAAATGCAAGTGAATGAGTTACGTACTATCCCCATCCAATTATTTGCCAAAAAAAGGTTTGCACTGATGTTCTGAAGCATTATATAAATGTTTCTTCCCTCTCTCCAATTTGTCCCTTAACAAGTTGCTCTAAACAGTAGTGCAAAAAACAGTAAACTATTTTACTAACATCTTCCAACTTGGATTTTAAATGAACTCTAAGAAAGTGTATATGCTGCCTGATGTGCTTTGTTGCTTGATTAAATGTTTTCAATATTAATTTCCAATTTATAATTAAATAATGAAGCAGGTGAATTTTTATGAAAGCCTTTCCTTACAAATCATGTGCCAGTCATGGAAGAAGAAGCTTTCTGTTTACACTATGTAAAAAGATTAACAAATTAAACAGCCTTAGAGGGACTAAATTTATCAGCTTTACAAGGTAGATCAGACTAAGAAACAATGTCATATAAATCAGAACTATTTATGGCAGTAGACCAGGTTGCCCAGATAAATCTTAATCTTTCCCTTGGTATAGCCAACAAATGGAGGAGAGTCAGTGGCTTAGAGGTTAATACATCTACCTAATATACAATAGCACGGGTTGGAATCCTAAAAGGGTATGGCTAGCTGACTAAATAGCTTGAAATAGATCTATACTAGTCTCCCTTTATTTCTTTGTTGGTAAAACATAAATTCAACACAAAAATATTTATGGTAAAGCTTTTGTAGCAGAATCTGCAAGTCTGCATCTGCTTCTCCCCTTCTTCCCTCCCTTCCTTTATCTTTGGATGAACTAGGAAGGGGCTTATCTGAGACATTTTCTCAAGTTATTTCTTTGTTCCAAGCTTAAATCCCACTTTCCTGATTATCATATTGGTAGCAGCTTTTCCTTCTATCCTTCAAGGCCATTTCCTATGTCTCCTATAGGGTTAAATTAATTGAAGGGGTTAATTGAAGAAGGATCAAATGGTTTTCCTGCTTGAGCAGAGAGTTGGATTAGAAAATCTCCAAGATCCCTTCCAACTCTGTTATTCTGTTAAATTCACATTTAGAATGCTAGAGAGGAAAACAAATATTTTCAAAATCTTAACTGTGGCTGAAAAATGATCCCAAATTGAGCATCGGGACACATCATATCAGTTGGGAAGATCAAGTTAACTCTCTTTTATTTTCTAGGTCCCCTGAATGTACGATTAGCAAATGGCCCCAATGCCTGTACTGGACGAGTAGAGTTGAACTATAATGGCTCCTGGTTCTCTATTGGGGATTCAGGTTGGAGTCTTAATGAAGCCACAATTATATGTCGACAATTGGGCTGTGGTTCAGCATTGTCTGTGCCCAAGGGTAATGAATATGGCATGAGTGTTGGCCCAGCATTTCTGGATAATGTAAAATGTAAAGGAACAGAATCAACTCTTGCTGAGTGCCAAGCCGCAACCATAGGTTCCAAGAAGTGCATCTGTGGCTCCTATGCGGGAGCCGTATGTGAAGGACATTCAGGTACATATCCTGTCCAAATTTTAGGAATTATGATCAGGAACGGAACAATATTGCAGCTCTCTTATTCTTGACTTTTCTTCTTGTCCACTTTCCAGGCTCAGGCAAAATTGCTGCAGTCATTTTAAGCCTGCTAGCTATTATTTTACTCATTGGAGGTTTATTGTTTTACCTGTGGAAAAAGGGAGTGAAACTATCTGCACTGAATCCTTTCACACGGAGTCGAGGTAATAAGAGGTTAATAAGAGATTTTCAACATTTGGCAGGATATCCCAGATTTTATTTGCTTACGTATACAGGTTCACTATTTACAGAATAGCTGACTAAGTCTGTTCCTTTAGATGCTATATTAGCTAATGACCAGTAGAAGGCACTATATCAGGGGTGTCAAACTCACATCGTCATGACAGCGTCATATTGTGGACTTTTTCCCCTTTGCTAAACTGGGCATGGGCGTGGCCAGTACATGACTCATCTGGCCAGCAGGCTGGGAATTTGACAGCCCTACACTACATGTTTTGTCCTTATTGGACCTCTTCTGGTGTAGGCATTCTCCATGTTAGATGTTTTTTATTCAATTCTTTAATGAGATTTGAACCCCTAGGCCTTGGAGAATACTTATGCCTGAAGAGTCCCAATAAGGATGAATCTGGTCACATAGTGCCTCAGATAGCTTCAGATGTTGTATTAGTCACTAGCTAATACAACATCTGAAGCTATATAAACACTGTCCCATGGTCTTTAATGAAAGGCAATCTGAAGGGACGTAGCATGAGGCCCAGGCCAATAAGTCACAAAACTCTCTAATACAGTGGTTCTCAATCTTCCTAATGCTATGACCCTTTAATACAGTTCCTCATGTTGTGGTGACCCCCACTGGATGCCTTTCTCCAAAGCGGCAAAGTCTTTGGTAGTTCCCCCTTCTCTCCCTCACAGCACATGCAGATGTTGGTCATGGATCCCTTTTCTCGGCACTGCTGCCCCCTGGTCTGTCTCCATGGCAGGGAGGGAGGCGATGAGGCAGGCAAAGTGGCAGCAGACTTGGCTGTTTCCCGAGGAGTCCCCGTTGCTGCTTCTGCTGCCACCACCGTGGTGCCTTCACCTCCTCTTCCTGCCACCTCCTCTTCAGTTCACTTTCAATTATGTTGCGCCAGCCCGTGGCCCCCTATGTTGAGCCTATATTGAGAGAAGAGCGGTGTCTCGGTTCCTAAGACCATCGGAAATATGTTTTCCGATGGTCTTAGGCGACCCCTGTGAAAGAGTCATTCAACTCCCAAAGGGGTCCCAACCCACAGGTTGAGAACCACTGCTCTAATATGAGAGTGTAATGGGGGGAAATAGAAGCATATATGCATAGTTTCTAATAGTAGATTCCAAATAATAATGTGCTACTTCAATTGATTCATTTCCTTTTGATTTAGATAAATTGTTTTAGATCCAAATTGCTATCTGATAAAGCATGCACTAGCATTCTTGTGGTATCTCTTTAATGCTTCAAATAATTATTGGCATAAAAATTCTACATAGCCTTAAATCCAAATTGTAATCCAGATTATTCTTAACCACCACAATAACGTATTTTTTTTCTCTGTAAAAATAGTTAATTGGATCCTTACCCACCTACTTTATTTACACACATATAGGATAGTTGAGCTTGACATCTTGTGATTATATGTGCACATCCTTTAAGTTTTCTTCGAAGCAATATAGAATCAAGTGGCCATTGTCTTCTGACTTTTTTTTACTTTCCAGTTGAGCCCAAAATCTTAGAATTGCCACATTCTGCTTTGTTTCTGAACCCTACTATGTGATCAAAGGAATTCTAGGGGAAAAGGCTTTGTAAACATGGATTAGGGACTGCATGTCTTCCAACGTCTTGAATTACTGACCCATCTGGATCAGGAAAATGCTCATTCAAAGAGCATCCATCTTTCCTTATGTGGCAAATTGCTTTAACATTCACAGTTTCAGAAGATGACATCTGTTTCTTTTCTCCAGTATGTCTGAACTTAATACTAGGTCATCATGTGACCACACCAGATTTTATAACTTTTTTTGCAGTGGCCCTAAATCAAGTGCCACACTTATTAATGTTGTGGTCATGATTGCTAGCGGATATTTTTTTCTGAAACTGGAAGTAAACACCAGTTTCCAACAGAAACATTGTAAATCATCATCACATGACCAGGGGATGCCTCAAATGGTTCAGTATTAAAAGGTGTGAAGAAACAAGTAGAAGAAAAGAAGATCCAATCGAAATAAAGGCTGGGTGTAACATTTTTCTTTGTTCTTGCAGAGCCCTTCATGGAAAACATCAATGTTGGGTCAAATATGGTCAATGGCCTTCGAGAAATGTATAGTCGGGGAAGAGAACAAATCACCTCTGAAGGGGACCCTGATGGTGACACCATCTGCCTCGTGAAAGCCCCATCTGATCCTTCAGCAAGCAGCACTGACTGAGACTGGGAAGGGACAAAAGCTTAAATGCTAGAAAAACAGAAGCAGCTTTCAGAAATAGGTCATTCTGTGATCCGCTCGTAAGATGTCATAACCATGTCATCAGTTCTCATGTTGTTAGCATGAATGTTTAGAGACTTTTGCTGGCATCCCTTGGATTAATCATACAACTGTACTCACTATCCCAGAAATTGAAGTAATTAGACAAGGATTGAAGACAACATGGATGTACTTAGAGATATCCATGATATTAGTGTTCTTTCAAGATGAAGCTTTGGGAAATTGCTTTCAAACTCCTTGTTTTCATTATTGTTCATTATAAGTAACAACATTTGATTTAATATCCCAGCTAGAACCATCACAGATCACACTTGCTGCATATTAAAAAGTTAGATCCAGAAATTATAATTCCAATCCCTAATAAAATAATAAAAAGCTAATATACAAACAGGAGGAAGTGCCTCTCAGTGTGAAAAATATTAGATAGTACAGATTTTGTACAAGGTGTAGACAAATCCTATATCACCCATTTGAATCAACTTTCTTGCAAATCCACATCAAAATATAAGCAGAATTGAACTAACTGAGCTTTAAGGTTTAGACTATCCCTGAAGCATATTAGGATAAACAGGTCAACCTGAACTGGTCCATCTTGGAATCAGGGCTGTGCAAAATGTATTTCCATCAACATTTTCTTCGTATTTTTTTTTAATGCTGGACAAGGCACATTTGATGTTTACAACTTTCTTAAAATTCCCTTTTTTAGCTTTAATTTGGGTATATTGTTTCCATATTATAAATATCAGCATTTTTTTAAATATCCAACTACTCCAAATACATCAGATATCTTAATGGTATAATCTAGCTAACCTTGTTTGATCTCAAAAATCTAAGGGTAATATCAGTTGTATGAAAAACTACCAGAAAATCTCAATGATGTAGACTAATCCCTGAATACATCAGTAAGAAACCATTTCAGTATTACTATTTAAAAAAAACAACAGCATGGACATATCCATGTTGTCATCAGAAGCCAAGCTTATCCTCAGGGAGATTGTATTTTTGTTCCCTTAAAATGGGCATTTTTGAATATATTTTTTCCAAATATCCTCCTTTTTGTGCATTTTCAAGGGATAAGACAGAGAAAGGAAAATACTTTCAGGCTGCACCAGAGGCCATTTTTACAAATAATATCATTTATACCCCTTAAAATCTGTACAGAATTTCTTTTCCATCCCATGTATATCTATCTGAAACTTCATACCCATTTGTAATTTTGCCTACTTTAATCTTTGGTCTAATGGGGGAAATGGTTTAGTTGCTTATGGTGATATAGATGAATTGAATTTTACATTTAAAGCTAAACTACATAGATATATGTTATGTAACTTCATTCTGAGCATTTCTATTAGGAACAAACTGTATAACCAAGATTTTTTATTGTATAAAAATACACTATTGGGGAAATTAATAAACATCAAATCAAAGAAAAGGAGAGAGTTGTCCATCAATAAGTTGTCAATATCCTAGTTAAGAAGGAAGATGTGTGAAGAGAAAGATTTCAATCCACAAGATAAGCACAGGATGCAGGTTTGAAGGAAAGAGGGGGACATATTCCTTCTATCTATTTAAAGAACATAACCATGAAACCAAGATTTTTAATTTGAAACTCACTGCTAACTTGTAATTCTTTTTTATAATATGAAAAAAGCTACAATTAAATGCAATGTAGCTGATAAAATCCCTTCAACAATACAAAAGTTTGTCTAAAAAAATGGTGTACAGCCAGTGGCCCCTAAAATTTGACTGTGGCCTCTACAAATATGCAACTAAACTACTCTTTAATGTACTAAAAAGTGCTGTTCTAATTCGTAAAAGGTAACCCTTCCTTCCATTCAAGCTAAATTCCTGATTAGTTCTCTAACCTCCAACTTTTTCTCTTAATCCTTTGACTCTTCTTTCACCTAATTTTTTTCGATGAATGTAAGATATTCTAGCTGCCTTTAAATATATATCTGAAGTTTATTGCTAAGGAAATGGGCTTTTTTTCTTTTTCTCAGAAAATATCCTTTCGGGAAATCTACTGAGACTTAACTCAGCAAAAATGGGTTCACGAGACAAGATTTTAGAACAGAAATCCAAGGTATCTGTAGTATAATACTATTATAGTTCTTCCTTGAGTTAGTAAGAGGAAAACAGAGAATATCTTTTTCTTCAGCGGAAGAATTGTCTTTGAGGATTTTAGCATTATTAGCCTTTTTTTTGCTCTTTCTATGGTAGCAGGAGCAGGAAATGTCTGAATCACAGGCAATCTGGATTTTAGATGTTGAAATTCTTCAAACAGTACTGAATGACCATCACTGATTGATCATCTTTCCCTGCCAGAAGACCATTGGTTACTAAATAAGGTCTCCATAGCCCATTAGATCCAAAGTCCAAAGTCTATGGCAACATGGATTGCCTTAAACTGGGGCATCCCGTTTTCCTCTCTCTGATGCCATTTCTCTCTCTCCCGTTCAGTTGCCTTCCTCTTTCTGTCTTTTCTCTCCCTGAATCTCTTGCTTACTTTGTCTTCCTGATTGATAATTGCTAGGGGGAAAATGTTTTGTTGTTTTATTTTTGGCCATTTTGTGAACTGAAAGGCTTTTAAAATTCATCTAAACTGAGGCATGCATAGCAGAATGCAAAATTCAAGATGGCAACTTTGATAGCACAAAGACCCGCTCCTGTTCACCTTGTATTTCTGTGGTTTTATGTTCATTTAATTTTAAGGGATTGCATTTAAAACACCACAGAAATGTAGATTCCAAACATCAAATAGCTTTAAAACATTAGGGTTTCATTTGCTTTAAAAATACCCAAAATGAGTGAGGATGATGCTGATTGCTATGTTCATTTCAGAGAGTGCATTCAAAACATTTCAGAGAATGCATTTCAAAAAACCTAGAAAAAATAAGGTTACCAATTACCTAGGATCAATATAGAAAAGTTCAACAATATGGTTCACTGAAAATCCTTTAGGGCTGTTAATTATTACCTTTATAGCTAGCAAACAGGCTTGCTTAAAAAAAAAGTTTAGAGGCATCCATGTAGGGTTTGTGACTTGGTAGCATCTGTATCATGTTGACTTGTTTCCTTTGGTGACCATAATCAAAACTACAGCTTCTGTCCCATCCTAATGCCAACTTGTTCTAAAAAGGCTTAAGAAAATTCTGTCTGGATTGAAGTATATAAGAAACAGCCTGGACCTCCCATTTCCACACTCTTCACTAGAGTATTCCCTTGATGCTCTATCTTCCAAAATGTACATGTCAGGCATCAGTTAAATCTTCAGTGAGGCTTACTGGTATGTAAGGGCATGGAATTCCTAAAGAAGATATTACTTCTTATTACCATATTCCTTTGTTGCTGCTCAAGTTCTCAGGATTGTGACATTTCTTTGTTGTTGCTTGAGTTCTCAGGATTGTGACAAACTGGCTTAAATATTACTGTCTGTTGTTCTCTCTTGCCTTCCTTCAACCTTAGCAGGAAACTCCCTGCCTGGGTCTTTGGGCCAGCTTCCTGAAAGTGGTTTTGGATTTCCTTAGGCTAAGTGGTTAACAATTCCTATAAGTTCTGTTTATATCTCTGGTTCTTAGTCCCTTACTATCAGAAGTGCCTGGTATCTTTCCATATTATCAGTGTTCCTTGCAGGGCAGCAGGCTTCCCTTAGACTATAATTTCTATCTCTTGCCCACAAGCATCCATAGCCTCTTTAGATTATCTATCATTGTTCTGTCACTTCAGTCGCTTGTCTGATCAACAGTAGGCATCACTGCTAAAGTTATGGTCTCCTCAGAGCAATCCATCTACAGACAGTGGATTTTCCCATAATGATAAAAGAGATTGCACTGTCATGAGAAACTTCTGCTACTTCCCCCCCCCCCAAACACTGTAAGATTCAGTACTGCATATAAGAATTCAAAATCTACAAGATGGTGGGTGTAGTGTCACAATCCAAACCTTGTCCCTTTTGAACATGTATGTTGTCAGATTTGGAAGCCATATTAAGAGGCTTCCACACTACCACCTTCTCCGCTGTGGGAAAGTAGGAGGGGGGATTTGGTAGAGGGGGATATTAGCTATAATAGCATTCCTCCCTACAGTCAAGGTCAGGGCAATCCTGCATCTGGAGAAGGAGTGGTGTCGAGGTGGCATAGGAGGCGATCATCTCAGATACAGTATATTTAAGTATTATTTTCTGTTGTATATACATGAGTATTAAGAAGTCCCAGAACTTGGTTGCCTCAAAGAGTAATATGAGTCTCCAAATATAACTCAGCTTCAGAAATCTGTAATCCTTCGAGAAGGAAAATGAGAACACAGAAGAGGAATCCTGTGTAGGATTTTGTACAAAGGGTATAAATCATAGCATTTAATTTTAAGGGACTAAACTTCAACTATCACCAAGACAGATCACAATTTTGATTTAGTTAACTTCAGCTAACTTAGTCTGAATACCTTATATATGTTTATGATCCTCCTTCCTTCATCCAAGGAATTGAAGTCTAACCCATAATCATTATAAGTAAATGCTGAGGGCTGATTGGTTTAAAGATACCTAATTGGCTTGTGATTGAATAAGTAGTATTAGATCTCACCAGCTCTTGTCTGTTACATTGTGAATTTCAATAGCTTTATAGGCCATCTAGAAAACAAAAATGAGTGGTTGCAACCCTATATCTGATTTGCAAGCACACACACACACACACCCAGTACACTAAATGAGAATAGCAAGAAATATCTTCTAGGCTGGTCAGAGGATATGTTAAGTTACATTCTAGTAACATTGCTTTTTACCAAGTTATGTTCCTCAGGGCAGCCATTTTGTGAATGGCCATGACTTTCCAGCAACCATTTTGTTTATGCTTAAAATCATAATTATGCCCTCCAACATTATATCTAATATGCATTTTTATGAAGTTTTCACCGGGCTCCTAAACGTAAACTTTTAAATTGTTTTATTTTGGTTTTTGCAAAACTTCAAGTATATCCTAGCAAGTTAAATTATCTAATTAGTCTCATGGCTAGAACTAAACAGATTTCACAAAATAAATTGATGAGAGTTTACATACATAAAAGGGTATGCTTGCTGGGTAAAATTACTTTTTGCACAAGAAGGATTTTGGTTTTGGCACCTAACATTATGATCAAAAACATCCTTTTTGAAGACTTCTCTAGTTTAAATACCAATTCTATGCCATTTTACAGCACAGTACTCCTTATTAGTTTTTCTTTCTTTCTTTTTTTTAGGAAAAAAGTATCTGCTGAGACTTCAGGTATCTAAAGTTAAATGAAAAACAGAAAGATCATTTGTATCATTGAACATTATTTTTATTTTTTACAAAGTATTTTAGAGCTACTAGTATCAGAATTAAATATGTTATCAATATAAAAGCAGAAAGTCTCAAAACAATTCAAAATAATTTTTATCAGTATAGGATCTCTAAAATAGAAAGAAGCAATTTCCCCAGCATTTCAGAATTTATCCAGTCTGGGCACAACTTTATGAGGATATATATTCACTTCTAAATTTACAGTTTGCTAGAGGCACAGATGTTAAATGTGGGATGTATATATGTTAGATTCGGCGCAGGTTGAAGAGAGATGCGACAGCGAGGTCCGTTCAGTACTTTTATTAAAGCAGGATAAGTGAAAGAATGGCTGGCTGGCTGCCACGGCTCGGCTTATATTGAGCTCCGGCAGCCTGGCTGGCCAATGACAGCTATTCAATTTTCCCGCCACTTGATTAACCAATATGCGGCAGGTATGCAAAAGAATGGTTCCTTATTAGGACATAACCCCCCCCTCCCCTGCTATACAGAGCATTGTCCAATCGTGAAAAGATGTTGGTGATGTAGTTGTGCAGGTAGGCGGGATGCCATACAGTCTTACTGTAACTGCGCGGTTCAGTCACTCCTGGGACTTTGACTGTGATGGTTGGGTCTTCCGTTCCTCTGGGTTCTTGCATTGGAACCTCCTGGAACTCAGAAGTCAATGGTGCTTTGTCTGGCCTAGCGCCTCCGGCTTCGCTCTGTGGATTACTTGATGGTTCCTGGTTTTTGTCCTTTCTGGATTGTTTTGGAGGACGATGCGGGACTTCCACTCTGGGTTCAGCAGCTGATGGTGATGAGCTTCTTGGGCAAGGTCTGCAGGATACAGGTATGTCTGCACATTCCCCTCCTGGGTTTGAGAAGTTGTCATCATTGTGGTCTGGTGTCAGGACTGGTTTGCTGGTCTCCGGGCGGTTCCCTCCGAGTGGTCATCTCTGGTCTACGGTGTCCTCCTCTGTTTGGTCCTTGGTTCCTCCCCATCTCCGACAGAGTTGGTCGATGTGCTTCCTCCACAATTGGCCATCTTCCAGCTCTATCATGTAGGATTTGGGACCAGTGATTCCTTCGACTTTGCCTTTTACCCATCTTGGGGACCCATTTTGATTTAATGCAAATACTGGGTCCCCTAGTTTAAATGTCCTGGGTGGATGGGTGGAGTCTAGTGGGGTCTTTGGGCAGTATTGCGGGTGAAGCCGGTCCAGCTGCGACGTCAGCTTCCTACCCATCAAGAGTTCCTCTGGGCTTCATTGGGTGGTGGCATGCGGTGTGATGTGTTGGACTAGCAGGAATTTTGTCGATTTTTTCCTGCCAGTCTCTGGGGCCCATCCTGGTAAGGGTCAGCCTCACCATCCTCTCAGCCTGACCATTTCCGGATGAGCTATAGGGTGCCACCATTGCGTGTCTGATGCCCAGCTCGGCTAGGAATGTCTCCATTGTTTTTGATGTGAGTTGTGGTCCATTATCGGACACCAGTATGTCCAGTAAGCCGTGTGTTGTGAAGGTTCTGCCAAATTTCTTCCAAATTTATATGGAAGCTCCAACCTTGATTTTGACTCTGGAGATGTTCATGCACCCAAACTTAAGCCAGGAAGAGCTATTACATATAAAGACTTGTGAGATAAGAGAAGATAATTGAAGTCTAGGGAAATTTTAAAAGAGGAAGGAATTGAACTTGAATGGTGTGCATATCTCCAAGTACAATCAAAATATACGAAAGATAAAAAAGATTGGGGTATAAGAACAAAGTTAACAGAATTTGATAAAATTTTATTAGGAACAGAGGAGAAGGCAATAGGAAAATTATACCATTACTTGTTGGAA
>JANHFM010003851.1:77107-91606 GCA_032468115.1 Grayia smithii
ATATTAGCCATAATAGCATTCTTCAAAACGGTCAAGGTCAGGCCGATCCGGCAGCTGGAGAAGGAGTGGTGTCAAGATGGACTGGATGGAGATTGGAGCATGTGACCATCTGAGGAGGAAGGAGTTGGTATTGGGGGTTTTGATATACTGAGGGAAAACCCAGAACTCTCAGATTTGGGTTTTCCCAGATATGCCAGTTTACTTGTCCGAATAAATGAAACTTTAATTTAATAATGATCTGGATAACAGAACATTATGTATCCTCCAGGGGTGGGTTCTACTTACCTTTGCTACCGGTTCTGTAGGTGCACGCGCTTTGCGCGTGGTCGGAGCATGCAGAGCACACGTTCGGCGCGAGCGCTTTGCGAGCGCACCAAACGGGCACTCCTGCACATGCACAGAAGCTTTTTTAAGCAAAAAAAGCTCAAAAAACCCTTCCTGGGCATGCGCACAAGCGCACTCTGTGCGCTGCGCGCAGGGACAGATAAGTACGGGTGCGCAGGGGGGCTTCGGTCTGGGACTATTAGAATTAGTTCGGTGACGTCACAGCGTCACCCTACCTATTCTATAGAACCGGACCAAACTGGGAGCAACCCACCACTGGTATCTTCCAAACAAAGAACAGGTTTCCATACTTTGCTCTTTTGAGGGATTCTAGAGTACATCATCTTAAAGGCCATGTTTCTTCATCTTGCTCTATATGTTTCCACAGGAAAAAAAGTGTGCTCAAAATTAACAGAAAATGTTCTGAAACCTTTATAGCTGCAAAATTATCATCAACAACAACACTACCACCATCAGCAACAGACTCCCTCTCAGACATTGTATGTCTGTGTGTGTTTGGAGGTGGGAGGGTGTATGCATGTATCGGCTAAAAGAACAGAGTATTTCAGAGAAATCTCTTTATGAGAAAATACAAGGAGCCAAAAATCTATAATAAATATGCTATTCCTTTTGTTTCTAGTACAAAGCTTCTGATATATGAGATACAGAAAATATGGTAAAACATTAAAAGATACCTTGGTGGGATTTTGCAATCCAACAATTTTTAGAATAGTACCTGTTAACAAGTTGCAACAGGTGTGTGTGTTTGTGTGGAGGGCAAAAGTAAACTCTTATATAAACATTAAAAAGAAATCAAGCCTTTAGAGAGATTCTGAAACTAATGTTTATAGATAAATGGGAAATTAGCCAAGAATGTCCAAGTATAGGACAGATCAACAAATCAAGAACATTCTGAAAGACAGTGTCAAATCATTCATAATATTGCCAAGAAAACTACATAGTTGTTTTAATGAGGAAATATTTGACACAAAGGAATTTTTATTTTTTTAAATCCTTGCCTTTCATGCCTAGATTGCAGTAGAAAGCAAGGGATTGCTTGCACCCAGAAAATAATGAAGTAAAAGCAAAGCAAAGATAGTAGAAAAAAAAAACTCTTCACCATTTTCATTTTTGCCGAAATGAAAAGGCTCAGATTTGCTCTTGTTTTTCAGATAAACCCATGTGGAACCCCAAAATTATCCACATTTTCACACCTCAGAACAAACTGGTGTCATCTGGATTGAACTGCTCAACAAATGCATGTGAGAGATCCAGAGTAAAACCAGAGTGCAAGAAAAGTAGTTTGTGTTTAAGAAGCTTGTGTTGATCTATCAACATGGAAACAGTGAGTTTATATGGGCACTCCAGCAAAGTCCCCTTTCATTCCATCTCAAGACTTTCTCTCATCAAAGCTTAACCATTGGTTCTCCAGAGACAGGAGAAGCATTTCTTTCCAGGAACATCTGGTACACATAAGTATGAAACCATCTGGGTAAGAGCAGTAAAAATAACCTGATAAGTGGCTGTTAATCCTATCCCATGGAACTGGCTGGACTTCCAAAGTCTTGACCTTTTGGGGCAGAGTGGAGAAGAGATGAGAGGAGTGGTTTGGTACCGTTCCCTATTAATGTGACTGGACGGAATCAGATGGGAAGTAGTTACTATAAAAGGTGCTACAGGGATCTGCATGGAACAGGTACTGAACAGGCAGACAAGGCAGGATTGACTGTTTAATCAACAAAATAAGAAGAAATACATGGAAAAGAGGTACATGTGCTCCAGCTCCAGAGTTGCGGGTAAGAATCTACTATTGAGACACTTAGATTGTTATTTCTAAGTATTGCATTTGCAATAATTAATAAATAAAACCAACAGATGCAACCAATTGATGCAACTGACTGAAAGTTCCAATGTTTCTTTTGCTTATTCTCTTGCATCAATTGCATTTGTTGCAACTTAAAAGGAATTTATAGAGCTCTTGCGGGGGGAAAAATCCCATTGTCATGCTTTTGTGGTGAATGTAAAAGCCCTTTATATTATCCTCTACATCTGCTGTCAGAGCTTTGAAATGTTAGAAGTAAAACTCTCTGCCTATAAATCACATTCTCTGCCTTAAAAGTACTTTTTCCAATTCTGATAGGATTGGTTGCGGTTGCTTTGCAAGGAAAAAGGCACTCTTTATGTCAGCAGAAGCATTTGGTACTTAATAATTTGAGTGCATGTGTTCCAGCATTTACAATCACTTTTCTATGCATCTGGGCCAGTATTCTGGGTCTTGTATTATTTTGCAACTTGCTAAAACTGTTGTTCTTCAGTGTGTACACAGTCTAGAATTTGCTTTATCTGCTTATGTAAACAGAGGGGTGTAGACATTTCTGAAGTTTTGCCAGGAGGAATCATGTTCTCATGTTGGAATACATGTTGCTCCAAAACAAGAAAGAAACATTGAGAGTAAATAGGAAGTAATACTATATTTGAAGACAAAACACCCATGTTCACTATAGGACATTCTGCACAGTGACATAATTATTTTCATGCAGTTATTCTATCTGAATCTGTATAGTTTGGAGAATCAGGTTTACATTTCCTGGCAGCCATTACATTCATTGTATAATTTTGGACTAATTTCAGCATAATCTACTTCACAGAGCTGGTATGAGAAAGAAATGCAAACAAGGGTTAAAGAATATATCCTTAAAGTGTTGGTGGGAGGGAGACAGAAGTGTTCTAAATAGAATATATGGTTTTCCAGAGCTGCAAATCTGATTTATATCATAATAACTTGCCGAACAATAAGTGAAGTTTCGAGCACATTTTATTTTCCAATGTAACATTTAGGGGCATGGCAAAATTCTCCCGTGTTTGATACAATGTTATTCCCTGATAACTAACAATTTTCATTCATTCTCCATATTTCTGTGTGTATTGGGGCAGGGCTTGGGAATAGCAATCAGGTACACATTAAATTAAAATGACAATTATGACCGGAGTTCTTAAGAAATTGTAAAATGTTACAATTACATTGGATTGCTTGTAATGGCAATCCAAGCAGTCCCAGTGGCTGTCATTAACCAAATCCCATGATTCTTCAGCAAGGCAACTTCCTGCTCATTTCACACAACCACCTAAATAAGAGAAGCCAGCAGAAAGTTGTAAGTAGGCCAGCAAGTAGGCTACTGCCAGGTGAGAGAATGTGCAAGGCTATGTTCAAATTGGTAAGTGTGAGGGAGGCACAGCAAGGGTTGATGCAAGGGTTCACTGGGGTACAAGGAGGTGAAGCAAGAGTTGGATCAGAGTATCTGGAAATGTGCGAGTGGCAAGCAGAGCACAAATGTTGAGGGGTGGGAGGGTAATTGAAAGGAGTAGCAATAGCACTGAGACTTATATACCGCTTTACAGTGCTTTACAGCCCCCTCTAAGCGGTTTACAAAATCAGCATATTCCCCCCAACAATCTGGGTCCTCATTTTATCGACCTCAGAAGGATAGAAGGCTGAGTCAACCTTGAACTGGTGAGATTTGAACTGCCAAACTACAGGCAGCCGGCAGTCAGGAAAAGTAGCCTGCAGTAGTGCATTCTGACCACTGCATCACCACAAGTAGGGGAGACTTATTCCAACAACTTGTGGCTTTTCCTGATGGCTTTCCCACTGACTTTCTGGAGGTGGGAAAGGTTGCAAATGGCATTCATGTGTCCATAAGGCAACATGATTGGGGATAAATGTGAGCTGGCTGCCAACCACCCAGATCACAATCATGTGACCTTGGTGCTTGAATAGCTGGAATTCCAGGGACCAGTCAAAACCACTATTCATTCAGTGCTGTCATAACTTCAAATGATGATTGAACATATTATCATAAATTGAGGACTATTTGGCTTTTAAACTCAACCGAACAGCAGAGAAATAAGGGAATGATCAAATTATCTTCATTATTTGTAAGATCCACCATGTTTCTTACTTTCCACTAATGCATTCATTCTAATTCTTTAAAAAGTGTATGTTTCTTTTCATTCCTATTTTATGGATCATGCACATGCAGCTTAAAATCTATGAAGGAGTATAGCAACATTTGACAGTAAGCAACGATTCCCAAGCAGGTTTTTTGGCAGATGATCTGCAAAACCCCTGATGGCATTCCTTGCTTGCTTGCTTGCTTGCTTGCTTCTTTTTCCTTCCTTCCTTCCTTCTTTTTGCTTCCTTCCTTTCTTCCTTCTGCTACCCATCTTACCCAGAGATGACTCTAGGCAGTTTACAATGAAGAAAAACAGCGGTACAAAACAGTAAAATATTTAAATAAAAATGATTAACAATAATAGAAGTTACCTAAGGAAATGAGCAGTGGGGTGAAATTAGGATCATTCCTCAATCTATTATCCACCTTCAGTACAAGTTATTTGGCAAAGTCGGATGTTACAGCCCCTACAGAAGGCCAAGACGGTGAGTGCAGATCTATGATCTTATAACAAGCCTCTAAAGGAGAAAAACTATCAAGTATCTTACGTACTTGGCCAACATAATTCCATTTTTGTTTTGTATCCTGCAACTCTGACTGCCAAAATACTTAAATCTTTAAAAGGCAGCCCGTGGCTTCCAAAACTAATCAGTTGTGAAAGGAAAAACGTTTCTATTTTGTGAGATTTATCCCATATCCTTTCTCCAAATGAAAACCAAGGAATCAAAGGAATAATAAAATCCTCTTTTATGCTTAGCAGGACAAACTTCAAGAAAGCCCCATGGAGATAAGGTATTACTTATTTAATAATGTCTTCTGTGTTCACTTCAAGCCCTCTCTCTATATATCTATGTTTCTCTTTCCCTGCAGGCATGAAACTAATCCCAGGTGACATTGGAAAAAGACTTGAGGAGATGGTGCAGCTGACAGCTCAGAACCTACCACAGGTGGAGGTGACCAGTAGTTACACCATCCTTCGAGAGCTGGGCAGTGGTGCCTTTGGGCATGTATTGATGGCAGTCCACCATCGCCAAGGTGGGTCTGGATTCAGAAGGCAAAAGAAGGAACAGGGAAGGCTATGAACCAAAATAATTTGTAAAGGTTGTGCACATCTGGAAAATGAATTTAAGTAAAACAAAAGTGCTTTGGATTTTGCAGAAATTCAGCTATTGTTAGTCCTTTGAATCAGTCCAGACTCAAAAACAAGAGCATGGATACTAATTTTTTCATTATTGTAAAGCTACATTAACAGAATCTTGCAAAATTGCAACTGTTCTGTTAACATCTTGCAAAAATATGTTGAGGCTCTAAAAAGAGTGCAGAGAAGAGCAACTAAGATAAGGAGGATAAAACATACGAAGAACAGTTGCTGGCATTGGGTATGTCTAGCTTAATGAAAAGAAGGACTAGGGGTGACATGATAGCAGTGTTCCAATATCTAGGGGGCTGCCACAAAGAAGAGGGGGTCAACCTATTATCCACAGCCTCTGGAGGTAGGACAAGAAGCAATGGATGGAAACAAAGAAATAGGCACCTAGAACTAAAGAGAAATTGCCTGACCATTAGAACAATTAATTCAGTGGAACAACTTGCCTCCAGAAGTTGTGGGTGATCCAACACTGGAGGTTTTTAAGAAGAGATTGGCATTGATTTGTTCAAAATGGTATATGGTTGAGTAGGGGGTTGGACTAGAAACCCCCAAGATCCCTTCCAACTTTGCTATTCTGTTAAGATTGAAATAACTTCTCACCTCCTCTTCTTTTCCTCTTCAGAAAACTAGGAAGAGTCCCTTCTGAAATGCTTCCCAGTTCTTCTGTGGACTGAGATACCTTTTATATGTTAGTTGTCCAGTCTGCAACTGTTCTTCCTGTCTCCCAAGGTCATTTCCACATACTATTATAATTTTATCTTAGCCTAGCCTATCTTATAGAATTGTGAGAATAAAATGAAGGAAGAACATCAAATGCATACCTATTTGTATGTCAAACTAGTTCAAATTAGAATGAGAAGAAGTTAGAACACTGGATTTCTTCTCCTTTTCATGAAGCTCTCTTCTCTTTCAGGAACCCCCATGGCACTGAAATTTGTACATAAAAAAGATACAGAGCTACAGGATTTCCTGAGTGAATATTGCATTGCACTGACTTTAGGGGCGCACCCCTGCATTGCCACTGCCCTTGGGATTGCCTTCCAAACCCCCCAACACTATGTCTTTGCACAAGAATTGGCATTGTCTCATGACCTCTTCACTCTCATGGTGCCAAAGGTAAGTTCCTACAACAAATGATTTCCAGTAGTACCTAAATAGATGAGGTGACAAATAGTGAAACATGCAGAAATCATCCTTCAACACCCACAATCCATTATCAAAATATTTCAAAAAGGAAAAAGGCTGTTACCGAAGCTACTTTGTAATGCCAGTGGTGATAGGGAGATTGAGGCCCACACTCAGACATTGGAAATCCATTTGGTGTCTCTCTTCCCAATTTTCTCAGTTGAGGGTCATTGTGGGGATGAATTATAATAGTACTAGGCATGACATCCTGAGCTCTCCCAGGACAGTGGTCTTGAACCCAAAAGAGACAGCTGGAGAGAGAGACAGTGGAAGAGAGAGAGAGAGATAGACAGCAGGAAAGACAGACAGAGAGAGAGATGGATGGAAAGAGAGAGAGAGAGGGACAAAGGAGAGGGGGAAAGAGGGAGGGAGAAGAGAGATGGATTTCCTACTAAGGATGTGAACAGTACTTGCATTGCTCTCCTTAACACTGGAATTATTCCTGTTATATATCATCTCCCTTCTATTATCCAAGGCTATCTAATCTATATCATGAACTTTTAGCCTATATAAGCCATGTATAAACCATGCTTTTGGTTATGAGATTGAATTCAAATTTGCTTTTTTTGATTTGCACAATTCCAGCTGGTTGATTTATTCCTTATGTGAACTTATTATTATGCATTTATTCCTTATATGCACTCATTGTAGAAGAAATATTTTGAGGCAAAAAGCATGTCTTTAACTGTTGCACACATGCCTGTTGTAGCAGACATTTGCTCAGAAAAAGGTAATTCTTCCTACTGTGACAGAAGGGAAGATGTCATTAACGGTTTATAATAATAGTTGTAATTATTATATTTTGAAAATATATAACTAGAAACAGACAGAAACTGTCTGCTATACTAGGTTTTGCATGCCAGACACTGTTTTTGCATTAAGTGGTAGACACTGAACATAATCCAAGCTTATGTTGCTTTCCTCTTCTTGGTTATGTTTCAAGTTATTTCTTGGAAAACTGCCTGAAATGTGAGCACTTTAAAAGACTCTGTGTCCCCTTTGCTGGTCTTACAGATCAAATAGGTAAATCAGCTGTAAGCTGTTAAAAAGAACCACCACATATTTAAAAAGTACCCTAAGATCATGAAGAATCCGATTTTAATTATTAATTTAATTAATTATTATATTAATTATTTGTAAGAGTCCAAAAGGTCCAGGTAGTGGATACAGATATTTCTCCTCATTTTTAGGACAACTGTGAGGCTGGAGCTTACAAATGTCACCTTTTATTTCCAGGTTGGCGTACCTGAGCAACAGGTAAAGCGCTGTGCCCTGCAGCTTGCAAGTGCCCTGGAGTACATGGAATCCAAAGGACTAATCCATCGAGATGTCAAGCCAGAAAACGTGCTGCTCTGTGACCCTGAATGCCGGCGCATCAAGCTGACTGATTTTGGACTGAGCTGCCCAAGAGGCCAAGCCATTAAGGCTTTGCCTGAAAGTCTGCCTTATACTGCACCTGAAATGTGTATCCTGGGCCCCAAAGGTAATCTGGAAGCCCAGCCGAGCCTTGACACCTGGGCTCTCGGAGTGCTGCTATTCTGTGTGCTAACTGGCTACTTCCCCTGGCTTACAGCTGTGCCCTCTGATCGGTATTATCGCAGCTTTGTCTCCTGGCATCGTAGCCCCCGTTTTGTATTACTCCCAGCCCATTGGGAACGTTTCACTCCCCAAGCATTAGAAATGTTGCAAGGGCTCCTGACACCCAACCCAGCACTCCGTAGCCCTGCCAAAGTGATTATGAATTACATCAAAACACCTTGGTTGATACCAGAAGTAAAGAGTCGTGTCCGACCCAGCAGAGAACTTCTTGGCACTACCCGGAGATGCTAAAGACCAAATGTGTTGCAAGGAGAAACAAGAGGCTCTGAAACCTCACCTTAGCTTTAAAGGACCAAAGATGTCCATCACCTGATGAAGATATTTTGTTTGGTAAAAATGAGAAACAAAGAAAGGATGACTGGAAAACAAAACAAGCTGCTTATTGAGCAAGGGAGGAGAAGCCAACTCAGGGAAAACCTATGAAAGTTAGTCTTGGAAGTATTGCTATCCAATCTTCTGCCTCTCTTCTAGATCAGTTTCAAAAGATTTGAGTTCAATCTTTCTGTAAGGACTTGCCTCAGCTAGTCCTTCAGGAAAGAAAACCTCTTGAATCCATAAAGTCCAATCAAAAGAATGTTTACTGAAAGAAAGTGATTGCAGGAAAGCAAGGCAAAAAAGCCCATATGATGAAAACAGCATTTTTTTGTTTCCCCAAATCTAACCCCCCTGACCAATCTACCAGCAGCCAATGTGATGCTGCAAGGTTGTTATGGAAACTCTGAAGTGCTAGCCAAATAACAGGTCACCCTCAGGGCAGGATGGCCTTGAAGTCAGGCTGGGAGGGAAGTCCGCTCCATCTCTGAAGACAGCCTCCCTCCCTAATTCCCAAGTAGTTATAATCAAAGCAAAAGCATGGGAAAATGCCAGCGAGCCTCCTCCCCCTCTTCCAACAGAATGGCAAGACATGATAGTGGGCCTGACACTTTCCTTAATCAAGAATTATCCCTCAAATTCTTAAAGCTTCTTAAAAGGAACCAAGTGAAGAAGTCATAGCTTCTTTCCTTCATTTTGGATCAGATAAAATGGAGTTCATAGCTTCCATCATTCATCCTAGAGCAAATAAAATGGAGTCAGTTTAAAATTTCCTATGAATGAAGAGAGTAAAAATTAGTGACCATGTTTCCTATAACAGCAGTCAAATGCAAGAAACTTATTTGGCATTGCTGTGAAGTATGTTCTTTTTAAAAAATCAGCCCAGGAAACTTGGGTATAAAGAAAGATGATCAATGAACCACTATATAGCTGTTTGTTGGAAACCATCTTATAGTATCTGTTGAGACATATCTAATTAAAGGATGGCAAAATGAGGTTTTATTGCAAGAAGTCCTGTGATATTTATGTGGCAAAATTGTGCAGAGTTTCTGAGAGCATAAAACTGTTTAGGCATCTTAAAGTGATGCTGTTGTGATGGTAGCACTGTATGTATATAATTGATTTAATGCTATAATAATATTCACTTAAGTATATAGTTGTAAATAAAGTGTATAGATTTATATTGTAAACAATATGTTGGTGCCTATATTCTTTTCAAGTTCTACTGCCTGACATATTATTTTAAAGAAATATTATCTCAGTTTAAAGCTGAGAGATGATATTAAAGTAAATCTGAGTCAAAATATAAAGCTCAGCCCTTTCCATCTGACTTCCAAGCTACAAAATGTTTTCATTCCTGTCCTCTCACATTTTTAGCTTTTCTTTGTTTGGCCTTGTTGCTAATTATTATAGTCCTTCCTTTCTGGAATGACACTTGGAGCCTTCTCCCAAACTCTTTTTATAGCTTACCATTTTTTAAAATCCCTGGTTCTTTTCTTAGCTTTCTGGCAACCACACAATTGAAAGAAGGCAGTAATATAAGTAGTCTTCACTTAACAACTATTTGTTTAGCAACAATCCAAGGTTACAACTCATAAAAGTGACTGGTTCTCCCACTTAACACCATCACAGCATCTCCACGGCCACATAATCACAGTTTGGGCAATTGGCAGCCATTGCACATTTATAATGGCTGCAGCATTCTGCAGTCACGTTTGCCATTTGGGATCTTTCCAAGCAACTTCTGACAAGACAGTAAATGGGAAAGTCACAAGCCACAGTTATAATAACCAAGGGTGGTTATTAAGGATGAAATTTTTGATCCCTATCGTAGTCTTAAATTCAGGACTACCTGTAGAATATTAAAATAGATTAGGCTCTGTCATTTCAGACTGCAAAGCACATTTCTTAATGTTTTCCTTCATTATCAATTCCTTATTAACATTCAGCCAGTAATCAAACATAGTCCTTTTTTTTTGATATATGATATACTCCTTGTTAGTAATGTGAAGTATTTATCCTCTGAATATTCCACCACATTCCTGGGGGTTGTGGGGGAAATATACTCAGGCATGTCTATCTTCTTCTGGTCTCTCTTTTTATATAGCTTCACAAATATCTCCTTTCCTAAAATCAGCATCAAAGTACTATTACTAGTTATATTGATAACCATTTTTAGAACATCACTATAGGTGGTTCTTGACTTACAACCACAATTGGGCTTGGAATTATGGTCCTACATTGTTGTGGTTGTTAAGTGAGGCACTCATATCATCACCTCACTTAATGACCACAATCCCGGCTCTCCCCATTGTGATTGTTAAGTGACTATGTGGGTTGTTTAGTGGAGTACAGGGTGCCTTGGAGTGGGGACAGGCTATCAAAAAAGTCCCTCATTGCAGCACCTCCTAGCTCACATGTGGCCTGTGCCTCACCTACCCCTTGAGGCATCCCTTGTACAACTTCCTGCCCCATTGGATTCCACATCCTTGGGCCTCTTCCCTGCCTCAATATGCCTTGCTCCACTTACCTTTTCCACAGAACACTTTCCTAAAACAATATTCAGGTCATGCAATGTCCCATCTTTCTGCAGTGACTTCATGCCATTCTGGAGGTGGGTGCCATTTGTATGATCTCTCAGAGGGAGCTCTTCTGAGAACTCACAAGAATGTCACCCGCTTCTAGAATGGTGTAAAGCAGCCTTTGTAAAAGGTCACCTTACATCAGCTGGGTGCTCTTTCAGAAAGGTCATCTTCAAAAATCACCTTTCTAAAAGAGAAATGGCCAATGTGCCAAGTGACTTTCCTTTAGAGAAGCTACTTTATGCCATCCCAGAAGTGGATGCCAATTTGGGAGTGGCCACAATTCTTGGGTTCAAAATGATCCCTGCTTCCAGGATGGCACAAGGCAGTTTCTGTACAGGAAGGCCATATGAAACATGAATTCATTCTCTTTCAGGGGTGATCTTCAGAAGAAATAAGTGGAGAAAGGCAGGGAGGAGGCCCAAGGGTGTGGGACACTTCCTATATTGTGATAGGTATGTATGTATATATTTAGGTAGGTAGGTAGGTAGGTAGGTAGGTAGATAGATAGAAAGAAAAAGTCAGTTAATAAAGCTGAAGCTAAATAGATAATTGGAGCATATAATGTAAGGGTAAGAGCATCTGAGGAGATTCTGATGCTTGGAAAAATCAGTCCATCAAAAAATAAGCCAAGAAAAGGTGACTAAGTATAATATTTGATAATATGAGGTTCAAGAACTTGGAAAAGCAATTTCTGTTAGGAAAGTCCTGGCCTTGTATCAAAAGTCAATGGTGAATGAACAATTGAAAAAACAAGAGTGCATACATGTTGAGAAGCATGTTCACTTCAAAATGAAGGATGAAGTAGATGAAGGACAAACAGGAATTAACCGCTAATATCTTTAAAGATTTATTAATCAAGATGTGCAAATAAATTTTGACTACTTTGCAGGCATTTTTCTTATGGCTGATATATGTCAAGGTGGCAAAGTTAAAACTTTTTGCTGTCTTCTTTTTCTACATACCCACATATTTTATATGCAAATACATCTCAGCTATTCTAAAAGATATTCTTGGCTAATACTGGCTAGCCAGTCTCTTAAGGAAAAAGTAACAGTTATTTATCTGTCAGCCCCATAATTATTAGTATCAGCAGAGCTTGGAGATTTATGCTCAAAGCAAAATAAATCACAGAAAATCTACTAATACATTTATATGGCCAGGTTAGTGTGTTTTGTTGTTGTTACCAAGACTGTAGTAGTTTTCCTTTTGGCTTTTATACAAAAAATGTCAGTAGGTAATTTTGGATTTAAGATAACCAGATGTCTAGGACAGAAAGGAATCTACCCGTTGTTGAAATTAAAGGGGGGCTTGATATTTGTTTTGAAGTTGGTTAGGGCAGCCAGAAAAAGAAAGTGATAAGTATGGGTCCATGTCTTACAATTAAGCAAACAATTGAACAGGTTTTGAAGTCAAGTGATAACAATTTTGTTGACGAGGACTGAATGTACTATACTGTGTGCCAATCTTGCTGAAGTTTAGGCAGATGGTGAAGAAGTCTAATCCTCTGCCCCTAAACTCTTTTGAAAATTGATAGTTCAGGTGTGAAAAGCCAATGAATGATGAAGACATGGCCTCCGTGCTGTCAGAAAGGTTCTGGGTGGGCATGTTTCAAGATTCCTACACTATAAGAATCTTTTGGCATAGACCAACACTTCTTATACACACTGCAGAAGGGCTCAATATTATGCAACCTCAGACACAGATACATTGATTTCTTCTTTCAGCTAATTTCAGCAAGGACAGAAATCTCTCCTGACATTGATATTTTATTCCAGACAAAAGAACATGATGTGCTCTCAATAATTACGCAATTGCTTTTGATTCAGGAGTCAGCTACTGTTATACGACCAAAGTCAAATACTCTCAATATATCCTATGAAATCATGATAAATGAAGATTATAACCAATGGCAGCCTGCCATAATTATTGCATCATAAAGTTATCTGATAGCTGGGACAGATTTCAGGGACTGTTGCTTTCCTGGAGTTAGGTCATGACCACACATACCCCCAGGACAACATATCCTTCCCTGCAACTCTTTCTAGAACTTTTTGATCTCTTCTTAACTTTGTTTTGTGGCCGTAACATAGGTATCATCTAAATGGATGCAGTGATGTTTGGTTCTTCAGGGGAAATCTGATATCAAACCCTGTATTCATTTCATCAATCTAATAACTATTACTACAATGTACCCATCTTGACGGGATGTCTGAAGTCTCCATACATTTACCAATAGTCAATATTAACATTACAGGACATAAAAAGTATCCATAAAGTTAATCTAAGACATAATATATCTATATTGCTTGGTTAACTGAACTTACCCTTGGAGTGATGCCAATGGACTAAACTTCCTAATTTGATAAAAGGATTTGTCCTGAACCATAACGCATTGGCAATGACGGGAAATTGGAAGAAAAGGACAGAAGGCTTATTTTGTTTAAATCTGAGTTTATGAACAGTAACTCAGCTGCAGGGACATGGGATGCTTAATGTGGAATAAGCAAACAATCACTATATAGCTTATTTTTAAAAAGTTGTACAAAGAAAATCAGTCACTCCAGGCACTGAAGAGATAGCATATACTTCAAATACCTAAAACTCTTCTTGGATGTTCTGATAAGAGTTTCTTAATCATAATGCAGGAGTTAGGGAAGGATTGTTGAGAATGAGAACACAATAGGGAACTAACAGATGGTATCTCAAAACTATGCAAATGATTGTTTTATCTTTCCTACAGCACTTTTCAGTCAACACTGTAAGCCAAAGATAAAGTTATATCTCTGAATATGTGATATCCTGTAATCTTAGCAGTAATTATTTTATCAGCAGCAAAGTTTGTAACTGACGCACACTGCTTTAAAGAGAAACTAAACTAAATGTGGGAAATTCTGGTCACAGCACAGAAACCGCATTGGTCGCCCTGGTAAATGATCTCTGGCGGGCCCGGGATGGGGGTTACTCCTCCATCCTGTTGCTACTTGACCTCTCAGCGGCTTTCGATACAATTGACCATGGTATCTTGCTGCGACTCGGGGGGCTGGGAGTCGGAGGCACTGTTTTGCAGTGGTTCTCCTCCTACCTCTTGGGTCGCTCGCAGTTTGTATGGACAGGGGGACAGAGGTCAACCCCGAGGCCCCTCGTATGTGGGGTCCCTCAGGTCAGTTCTCTCCCCCCTGCTCTTTAACATCTACATGAAGCCGCTGGGTGAGATCATCCGTGGTTTTGGTGTGAGGCATCATCAGTACGCTGATGATACCATTATATATCTCCACTCCAGACCACCCCAGGGATGCCCTTTCCGTGATGTCCCGTTGCCTGGAGGCGGTGCAGATCTGGATGAGTAGGAACAGGCTTAAACTCAACCCCTCCAAGACCGAGTGGCTGTGGC
>JANHFM010003851.1:91706-123305 GCA_032468115.1 Grayia smithii
ACCTTCTGCCCTTGTCCCACCGCCCAGTGCGCTCACACAGGGCTGCGCTCCTCAGGGTACCATCAGTCAGGCAGTGTTGACGGGAGGTGCCCAGAGCGAGGGCGTTCTCTGTGGGTGCACCAACCCTCTGGAACGAACTTCCCACCGACCTCCGGACTGCCAACCTCCGCTCCTTCTGTCGCGATCTTAAGACTTGGCTTTTCCATCAAATAGGCTGAGGTGATGGGATCTTTTAGATGATTGTTTTTAAATTTTAAATTTTTATTATTTTTAATTGGTATTTGCATTATTTTAATATATTAATTGTATTCTATTGATGTTTATTTTGATTATGTGAGCCGCTCCGAGTCCTTCAGGAGAAGGGCGGCATATAAATGCAAATAATAAATAAATAAATAATAATAAATAAATGAATAACTTAATCACCATATTGGTGAAGGAGGCATTAGACCAAGGGTGTCAAACTATATATTTCACTGAGGCCCACATCAGGATTGTGTTTGACTTTGGGGGGGGGGATGAAGTGGGCGTGGCCAGGGTGGGTATGGCCAGCTTGACATCACTCGTGTTGGGGGTACCTGTGGTGGCTTGAGTGCTCTGCCAGCGAAAATGGGCTCCTGAGCTGTTTTTTGGCTGTGACAGCCTTACAACCCACTGCCAGTGAAAACGGAGCTCAGGAGGGCTGCCTGCAGTTTTCATTGGCAGAGGCACCACAGGCTGGTCCTTTACTGTTTCTAGGGAGACTCCACAGGCAAGAACTAAGCACTCCAGTGGCCAAATCTGGCCCCCGGGCCTTGAGTTTGACACCCCTATTATAATTGGTTTCCCAGGCCAGGGTAGTTTGGAACTCCATGTGAATTTGAGCACGTGAGTCTTGGGATGTCAGAGTTTCTAATAGTGTTGAAACATTTTCAGTTACTTAGTAGAGAATCACCAGAGCTCACAGAAGAGTTTAGTAAAAGCTGACTGGCAAGGTATACCTTGAACCTTTTATTCCATAACAAGGGAACATCAACACATCTTTAAAATACATAACTAAACGTTGAAAGTACAATTGGATACCAGGTTTATACTATTATATGTGGTGGAGATATGTGGAGCTCAAAGGAGAAAAAATATTGGACTAAAATACATACTTGGCTAGAAAAAATAATAAAACAACATATAGATTTGAAACCAGATATATTTTTGTTGGGTATATTACCAGAACAGTATGACAAAGGGAAAATATATTTAATTTTACATGTATTAACAGCAGCAAGAATTGTGTTTGTACAACAATTGTTGTACAATTGGAAAAATGAAGAGATCCCTACAGATGAAAGTGTTATAAAAATATTAGAATGTTCTGAGATAGACAGATTAACACTTAAAAGAAAAGGAAGAAACAGAATACTTTTTGACATGGGACTTGTTTTACCAATGGTTAACTAATAGAATCAGAGATTAGAATCTAAAAAGATCCAAAAGATAATAGGAACTTTTGTATTGAAAAGTTTGTAAGATAGATAAACTAATTGTATTACTATTTTGCTATTATTATTGATACATTTATTATGTTTATTATAATTAATATTGATCAATATGGATTTTCTACTTAAAATTGTGTCGAGACAACATACTGTTCAGATATGGAATTTTTTATATGATATGAAAAATCTATTAATAAAACATATTTTAAAAAACATAACTATTACAAGAACTGGATTTGAATCCAGCAGGAAGTTTGCGAATACGCTGCTATACATACTGAAAATGCTGAATAATATAAGTAAAATCCCATTTAAAAAATTAAAAATCATAACATATTTGCCTTGGGGGTTGATCATGGAATTGATGAGCTATCAATGAATGCTAGGAGACATTCATGACATCTATATACTAAAGCTCTTGTGTTTGTGTTTTAACTAGGGGAAAACAGTGCACTATAAGGCAAAACTTTTTCAGCCAACTTCAAATGGGCTAACTTATAGAATGTGTCCAAAATCCAAGACTCATGAGGATTTGAAATTTGACAAATTTTATAAAATATTTGTTGACATAAAAATGATCATCAAACATGTTATAATACAAAGTGTCATAAAACATTTCCTACGGTCATCTCGTAATATTTGACTGCAGTGTAACACAGCCTATTCTGAAGACATATACAGTATATACCATATGTACAATAAATTCCTTCCTTGAATTTTTAGGTTCTACCATTTTTGAAGGCACTAAAGAATATCTGAAACAATGACCAAAAAGTTATGGTTTGTTTAGTTTGAAGTTAGACATTGTTAAGAATACAGGGCAGGAATAGGTGGAAAGATATGATTGTCTTCCAGAGTCATATAATGAACTGAATTTAGGGGCAATTTTTGAACCAGTTGTTTTTACCCTTAGTTTTTTTTTTCCTAACAACTTCTACTGCTACTTCCCTATTGTTCCATGAAAAAGTGCTTGTTACAAAGATTCAGCCTTTGTTTTATTGACAAAAGATTGGCTGGTCTCCAAAGATTGGACAGAAGTCAGTTAAATAAAGATAGAATGAAGAACTAATCAGCCATTAAAGCCTACCATTTTTAAGCAGCTGTTGGGGACCATGTTCTGTTCTGAATTCCTGTGTAACAGTAACATTAATAGAGTTACTGTTGGAAAGGACCTTGAAGGTCATCTAGTCAAACCCCCTGCTCTTGCAGGAGACCTATACTATTTCTGATAGATGGATATCCAGGCTCTTCTTAAAAGCCTCCAGTGATGGGGCACCCACAACTTCCAAAGGCAATTTGTTCTACTGTTAATTACTCTGTTAGGAATTTTCTCCATAGTTCTAGGTTGCTTGTCTCCTTGGTTAGTTTCCATTCACTGTTTCTTGTCCTGCCTACAGGTACTTTGGTAAACAATTTGACTCCCTCATCCTTGTGTCAGCCATTCAAGTATTGAAAGATTGCTATCATGTAACTTCTAGTTCTTCTTTTCACTAGATTAGGTATATCCAGTTGCTGCAATAAGTTTTTATAAGTTTTAGCTTCTAGACTCCTAATCATTTTTGTTGCTCTTCTGTAAATTGTTGCATTAAACCTTGAGTTACAACTTTGGGAAAAATGGAAGATATTTACAAGCCAAGTATTTTTCAGAATTATGAAGTCCTTGCTATTCTCTGAGATTGTTTGCTTACAGATGTTTCATTATCTGACTAGCTAATATTATCAGTACATTCAAGCCCAAGCCATATATTCTCTTCTATTGGAACTTTTCAGAGCATTCGAGTAGTCATGATTCCTAAATGGAGAATAGGTAAAGTTGTCTGAATGGATGCCTACCTTTTCTCACTATGAAGGCTTTGACAAGCCAATCACATCCACTTTATTGAATGATTCTCCAGTAAGCAAAACTTTATGATCCATGTTAAGAATATTCAAAAAACAGTATAAAATATTCTGGAAAGACAAAAATAACAAAGATGGAGAAGGTATTTGGTAATTAAAAAAAGAAAGAAGAAACTAATATAAAAGGTGTTGATGGAAATGTTAGAAGTGAACATTTATAGAATTAGGAAAGGCTGGAGGACTAATAACAATAAATTACTAATAATTACTGCATCAATATTCTATTTTTCCTTTCCAAACTAATGTCAGAATACCTGGTCTCTTCCTCTTCTCCAATTGTATCAAGAATTATATAAAATTACATAACATAGGGCTTTTCCCCATTTGAAGCAACTTACATGAATCTGTCTGTGACATTTTTTTGTCATATTCCCCATGATATGGTTTCACTGGTCCGCAATCTGTGGTATCAGCACAAATTGTTATGATGCAAAGATGACTACCTACGTGGTAACATGATCACACAAAATCCACCATTATGAATTGACTCCTCTACATTAGAAGCAAGTAGGTAAATTGCAGCATTTGCATGATTACATTATCATGTACATTCTTATTTGTTCCCACTTGCCACCTCCTAGAAGTGTCCATGTCCTAAGCACTTGAGTAGGGACCTGACTCAACTTTTGCTGTTATCTTGTTAAAGTAGTTTTTCCATTTATTTCAACACTATCCACAGGGCAATATCAAGTAGTATAAACTCTTATTGGCTTTTTCAGGGAAGTCCACAGACTGCAGTGACCTGAAATAGAAAGAATACATAGGGCAGCAATAGGGATTTTTAAAAAATCATATCGGAAGTTTTCTGCCAACTCATGAATGGATGCATAGTAAATCAACTTAGAACCAGGAAAAATCCCTTTCAGATAGATTTGATAAAGTTGAATGATTGGTCAAAGATTTTGTCCAATCTCCATTCTATACTTAATTTTCTTGCCACTACAGTGCACTAAATGAAAATTATATAATATTTATGTTATGAAAGACCAGCTAGTAGGTTCAGCCAATCTACTAACAGAACTCACATTTGTGGCTTAAATATGGTACAAAGCAAAGTATTATCAAGATTTAAATCAGTTCTCTTCCCATTTTGGGGGGGTTAAGTCCTTGGATTTCTTCTCTGTGTAGTATTTAAAAATTCATTGAGCTTCTACAAACTAACTACATGATTAAAAAGTCACCTTACCTATAATACAGCAATGACCAACAAGCAATTGCAGGATTTCCACCTCACACTTGAGAGATGCACAATGTTTCTTTTCTATTTTCACCAAGTTCTCTTCTGAAAGTTTTCCATTAGGCAATGAAATGTAAGTATTCAAAGTACTCATTTGTGTGTTTATATTTTTCCCCTTTCCTTGATTAATGCATTTTTCAGCACATAAACAGTCTGAAGTTATTTACTGTGCATACATTGTTAAAGTAAAGCATTCATCTAATTGCTAAAAGCTTTAATTGCTCTAAGCTTCTAAAAAGAAAGCAAGGAAACTGCTGCTAATTACAAACAAAACTCAGGCAGGCAGGTGGCTATTCAGTTTGTGTTCCTTTCCAACTTTGCAGTAGCTTGGCTCATTGTGCCTATGGCCACACAACACTTTTAATTCTGATCCTGGCACAGATCCAGGAATGTCGTTCTCCATCTGATTTAGATTTCCAGTCCTGTTCAGAGTAGTGCAGCTGTCGTCAACAATCCTGGAACAAGCACATAGTAAATAACATGGTTCTGCCAGGTCTCTTTCAATGTCTTTCAGGCTTTTGTCACAGCTTCTCCTCTAACCCAAATCAAGATCAATGGGCAAATTTTGTGTTCCTTATACCTTTTGATAAGGCGGCATTTAACGTTAAGGCTCCTTCTCTGTCTTTTCTCCCCACTGCACAGCACTGCAAAACATTTTCAATTTTCTGAAATTTGATGAATACTGAGGCATGCTAAGCTGTCCAGAGACTAAGCATGCATGACATCTTTTAAAAAACACCCTCTAAAAGATCACTAAGGAGTATCTGCAAGTTAGTTCAACTGAGCTGTGCAAATCCTTAGCTTCACATAAGCTTTCTAGTCACTAAAAAATAATTAAGAATGACAGATTGTCCTAAAGTTGAATGGTCATGCTTACACTCATGCAGGTGTTTATTGAATCACATATAAACAAAGGATCACTAAATCAGAGATGGAAGGCACCATTCAAGATATTTCCAATTTAAGCGTTTTCCATTTAATTAAACCAAATGTGCTTTTTTATTCATCCCATTTGTGCAAAATCTAAATAAAATTATTTGTTTTACGCACGCCAGTACTGAATAAGATCAAGCTGGAAAGTCCAACTTTTAACATATAACTCTCTGATTCTTCTAAACAATTACTATATGTAGCAAGATGAATAGAAAAGAAAAATCCTAGAAGAATTCTCTGTTTTCCAGGGAAAGGTATGAGTGTACCTTTTTATTTTGTATAGATTTACTCAGAAATAATATGGATAATTGGTTCCTCAATTTGTTCTAGATGTGCCTAGATGAATTCTACTAGACTAGAATCCCTACTCTAGATAAACATGCATAGAAATAGTTTAAAAAAGCAAAAAAGTTGATTCTGGCATAGATTATAACAACGTTCAGAAGTTTTAAAATACAGTAGGGACTAGCTAACATCTGACATGTTCTGTAATGACATATAAACTCTGATGGTCTATTCACAATTGACTTTCTGACTTTCTGATCATTAGTTAGGAAAACAGCCAAAAGGCTGTTGTGTAACAGTAAAAGTGTTTGTGTAATCTCTTGTCAACGATGCTTTCACACCTCAGTCCTGGAACATGCTGGATTTCTTCCAGTAGGCTAATAGCTTAGGCTGGCTCCCAGGATGCCATGTAACTGCTAGGACAACTCAGCAAGTTACTCAGGTCATGTTCCCTCTGCCATGGAAAGGGACTGAAAGAGACAGAGAAGAAAAATGTTGAAGTTGTTTGTGAGCTTGTTGATGAGACTGAAAGCAATCTCAGAATATCACAAAACAGAACAGAAAAGGAAGATGGTATTACCATTCAATTCAGTTTCTGTATCCAAAATAAGCACCCTCCATCCAACCATAGTGATCTATATCAGAGCACATTACAAATAAGCATATTCCTGGACATTGATACGGCAAGAACTTTGAAACACAGCTTAGAAATAAGCTGGGGTGTGGGATTCTCTTTACATGGTCAAAGGAAAATAACCTGGTATTTTATTTGTCTACTGTCAAAACTACAAACAAATGGAAATTGGCTCTCTCATCCAAAGGAGGAAACCATGAAGCTCATTGCATAATTTGGGCAAGAGAAAGAGGAGCAAAATTAGAAAAAAAATGATTTCAGTACAAATAGGAATCACTGTTGATGCACAATAGTCTCAGAATCATTCATAATGGTTCCTCAGCTTTTCTACAATGCATTATTTAACTGAATATTTTTAATTTTGTTTCATTGGCTTCAGCCCAGATTTACTGTGAACAAGTCAGAAAGCCTGCAAACATATATGCACACTAGAAATATATTTATTCTGAATTTTAATTCCACCCCTTACAATTAAATTAATACATTTCCTCCATCTAATTTTTTCCTATTTAACTATTGATATTCTAAGCATTTCTCCATTATTGCTATCAATCCATTAATGGCAAAAGCCACTCCCTCCAGTCCATCAGCCACCCCTTAGTAATATTTAGTGTAAAATACAGGTAGCAAACTCAGTGGGAATTCAGATTCACTTAACAACCTTGTTACTAATTTAATTACTGCAGTGAATCACTTAACAACTGTGGAAGAAAGGTTAACTGTCACACTTCGCAACATAGGTTTTGGGCTCAATTGTGGTTGTAAGCCGAGGTCTATTGTATGTAATGCATAAGTCCCCGAACACCGATCCGTGGACCAGAACCGGTCCACAACATGCCAGCAACTGGGCTGCGGAAACAAGCGAAAACCCTTCCGTGGGTTGTATAGGCAGTGCACAAAACCACGTCCTCTTCAGTTCACAGAAAAACCCCTCTCCACGGAAGCGGTCCCTAGTGCCCAAAAGATTCAAACAATGTCTCAAGCAAACAAATGTACGAGTTGTGAGTTATCATTGTTGTGATTCAGGGAACTAAGGATGAAGTCTGCATTTGCATGATTCAGCCTGGATCAAGTGCGTTGTGTGAACATTTAACTTCCATTCAGCAAGTAGAAACACTTTGTCCTGGGAGTAGACTAACAACTGAAACAAATGCACATGCCGAATCCGTGCACGTTGATGTGTTCTTAATAAGCGAATTCTTATCACACCATATCGCTTCCGCGCCCGCCCAAATCTGCGGGTCGACCACTTGGCTGACATGAAACTAGCACAGAAAGCGCTGCCCGTTGAGCCTCTAGCATATTTACTTCGCGGTCACGTGCCCCATGGCCAAGATGGCGAAAGACTTGCATTTAAACTACAACTCCCAAGATGTTCTGAGCAGCCAATGGCAGAAGAGCAAAGGGGTGGGGTTGGCCGGCGTCGCGGGCTGTTAGTGTGAGCAAGGTAAAGGTTGGGTGTCTCGCGCCCCTGGCTATTAGGAGGGAGGAGGGGCTGCCCCTCCCCCCATAGCCCCGTAGCGGCTCTCCCATCAACCCCTCATTGCAACGAGGTTCGCGGGAAGAAAAAAAAAAGTCCAGGTGAGGAGAAAACTCAGCATTAGTGGGACAGCGAGGGGGAAGGGAAAAAAAGACGTCGCGAGACCGAACGGCAGCGAAGGGGGAGGTGCGGCGGAACTGGGTTCCTTAAAGGAAAGGCTCTTTCTTTAAAGGGGCATGTCACAAAAGGGGATTTTTTTCCCCCTCCGACAGAGTATTCTCTTGTTCCCAAGTCGGTCGGGTGGAGAAATGGGAAAGGCAATTTTAATTACAGGATGCTTCTTCATCTTATAATAGTGGAGGCAATAGGAAGGGCTGTAATTGAGGGATACGTGAATGTGGAATTCCTTCTCATCTAGTGGTTCACAAGTGATTCACTTTTAAGCCTCTATTCTCCAACTTGGCGCCCTTAGGATGGACTACAACTCCCATCAGTGCCCAACCTGCATTGTGGTCCCTGCTGGAGGATGCAGGCTGCAGTTCAACGCTTGTAGAGGGCTCCAAATTGGAGTTGGCATACACTAAACTGCTAAAGCTGGGTTTCAGTACATTTGACAATAGCACCTCATTCATGGCACCCTCAGACTCTTGTGGACTATGCAGAAAACTGGGGGAGAAAAGAATGGCTTGTCCTCTTCACACCGTTATGAGGCTGGACATTGCTTAAAGTAAAATGGGGCCTAGGCAAAATTTCAAAAATGGTGGGAGAGAAAAATTAGAGGGAAAATAAACCTTTTCTGAGCTTCAGTAACATTTCAGTAACAGTTTCTAAAGTATTATGTGAATGCTAGGAAATGTGACGTTGGTTAAAAGATTTTACATCTTCAAGAATCCTATTTTATCTCCCTCTCTCACATTCTTGAAGATGTAAAATCTTTAACCAGCGTCCCGTTTCCCAGCATTCACGTTATACTAGAGAGAGAGAAAGAGAGAGAGAGATTAATGGTTTATTGTATAATTGGGAAACTGTGGCTCCAGATCTGCGTTTCATCCCTCAGTTACCTTTCCAAGTTTGGCCAAAAGTGAAATATGGTAGGAATTGTGACTTACCACTTTCACAGGTAGCATGAAAAAATTCTCAGCCATAATCTGAACTCTGGCTGCAAAGCATCTGGACTTGTCTCATTCCAATTCCTCCAATTTCAGGCTGCTCAGCACTAGTAGCCAGATCTTTGCTGGTTTTTAGTTGCCTACCAATTGCTACAGATGAACAAGATTTCATGTCTGAGGAGTAATATCCTTTCTTGTCAGTTTTCCTTCCTTTCCCCACGATCCTGCTTTCAGTTCTAATATTGTATTATCAATTAAAATATTACACCCATTATATTTGAAGATACCATTTTCTTTTCCTTTTATTATAATAAACATAGTTGCTCTTATTTCAGCCTGATATTCAAGTTTCAGAGATTATTATTTATGCAATTTACATATGAATTACTATTATTTTAATCCATAAATAGGCTACTAGAATATGTAATACATTTAGAATATTATGGAGATAGAAAATATCTGCTCCTCAGGCTCTTGTTGCTGTAGTTGTATACATTAGTGCAACTCTGAAGTTACAAGGTAATTGTTTGGTAAAATAACCCCAGTGTTAATATGTCTCCATTCCATCCTTGGGAGATGATGGAAGCTTATTTATTTAAGTTCTGGGGCAAAGTACATGGAGTGGGGGAAGATCACTGTAGGGAAGATTTTGTTTATATCTCAGATATACGATCTATTTTTTGATAGATGCTTGCCACATATTGAATTAGAAGTCAATTAGTGACATATTTTGCTGAATAAGTCTTGCTAACATGTTAGTGAGAGTTGTGACAAAAAGGTAATACTGATTCTCTCCAGCAGGTGAAATCTGTGGCAATGGTGGGAGCTCAGCAGATAGAGATGCAGGCAGCAGCAGTGCCCGCAGTGGCCCCAACAGGTGGAGGTCCTGGTGGTGGCAGTGGCGATCATCAATATGAATGCTTAGAATGTGGCAAGGTGTTCAAATGGTCATCACGGCTCATCCATCACCAGCGGACTCACACAGGCGAACGACCGTATAAGTGCTCAGAATGCCCCAAGGCTTTCAAAGGTTCATCAGCCTTGCTGTACCACCAGCGTGGACACACGGGTGAGCGACCATATAAGTGTGGTGAATGTGGCAAGGCCTTTAAACGGTCATCCTTGCTTCAGATCCATCAGAGTGTACATACTGGTCTGCGTGCTTTTAAATGTGCTCATTGTGGCCAAGCCTTTAAGTGGTCTTCCCATTACCAGTATCACTTGCGCCAACATACTGGAGAACGCCCCTATCCCTGCCCAGCATGTGATAAGGCCTTTAAGAATTCTTCTAGCTTGCGACGGCACCGCCACACACATACAGGTGAGCGTCCTTATGTTTGCCCTATCTGTGGCAAAGCTTTCACTCAGTCAACAAACCTACGACAGCATCAGCGAGTGCACACTGGTGAGAGACCCTATCGATGCCAGGACTGTGGTAAAGCTTTCACGCACTCATCTAATCTAGCACTGCATTGCCGATCAGCACACACTGCCCGCTCTGTTCACACCTGTGTTATTTGTGGTAAAGCTTTTGCATCTGACATCTATTTACAGCAGCACCTAGAGACTCATGCTGACATTGCACCTCCAGCACAACTCTTCTTGGAAGAGCCAACCACCACGGTAGAGATGATATTTCGATGTAGTATCTGTCATCTTACTTTTTCCTTGCAAGAGCAACTGCTAAGTCACCAAGAAACGCACTTGGCCCCAACAGAGCCATTGCCTCTGCCAGAAATGCCATTACCATCAGCGCAGGAGGAGACGGCACCTGTAATATCTCCCACGCCATCAGTATCTTGCTCAGTTTGTGGTAAGACTTTCAAGAGTGCGGTAGGTTTAGCAAGGCATCAGCAGAGCCAACATTCATCAGATCGCACTTACACCTGTGTGGTGTGTGAGCGCTCCTTCCCTGCACTGGCCAGCTTATTGGGACACCAGCGTTCACATCCCCCAGCTGAACAGAGGCTGGAGGAAGCTGAAGTGACCTGTCCAGCACAGGCTGAGCCAGTGCCTACAGCCACCGCAACACCACCACCACCACCTGAGCGACCATATGTGTGTGGAGAATGTGGGAAGTCATTCAAGGGCTCTTCGGGGCTACGTTATCACCTCCGTGATCACACAGGTGAGCGTCCCTATGCTTGTAGTGAATGTGGGAAGGCCTTCAAGCGCTCATCACTGCTGCGCATTCACCAGCGGGTGCATACAGGGCTGCGTGCCTTCACCTGCCCCACCTGTGGCATGGCATTCAAATGGGCCTCTCATTACCAATATCACTTACGCCAGCATACTGGAGAGCGTCCATATGCCTGCCAAGATTGTGGGAAAGCCTTTAAGAATACCTCATGCCTTCGTCGGCACCAGCAGCTGCATACAGGAGAGCGTCCCTTTGCCTGCCAGACTTGTGGCAAGGCTTTCACTCAGACTTCCAATCTCCGGCAACATCAGCGGGTGCACACTGGTGAGAGACCCTATTGCTGCCGGGACTGTGGCAAGGCATTCACTCATTCATCCAACTTGGCACTGCACCGACGTACCCACTCCCGGGAACGCCCCTTCCAGTGCCCAGTTTGTTGCAAGGCTTTTGTCATGGCATCTTACCTACAGCGTCATTTGCGTACCCATAATAGCAGTGAGGCAGCCAATCACACAACTGCTGCCTTGTCTGCTGCCACCCAAGAGGTACAAATTGTGCCCAACATGCAGGCCACTCTGAATGTGGACCTAAGTGGCAACCCATCCCCAGCTGTTTCTTCTGACAGTCAAACTTTCTTGCTAGTGCAGACAGCTCAAGGCTTGCAGCTCATTCCTAGTGTGCAGCAGCAGCAGCAGCAGCCACTTCTCCAAAGTTCACCCCCCAAATTCATCCTTTTGCCCAGTCCACAGATGGTAACGACTACACCTGCTGCTTCAGCAACTTTTACCCTGGTGCCAAGTGCTTCCACTACTCCAAACAGACCTGTCCTACTCCGTCAAAGTAAGGGAAAGAAGTCTCTGTCAGTACCTCCCCCACCATCACCAGTATCTAGCAACCAGAATATTATTTTAATGCCCAGTACCACTGGAGCCAATATGCAACCTATCCCTAATGTACAAATCCAGAGGTCACCAGGACTGCAGACCAATGGACAGAATGTTATGGTGCTCCAGAGTTTGCCGGAACAGCAGGTGGGCACAGTGCAGATACAATATATACCACCCAATCCATCAACAAGTACTATCCAGGTTCAAACTCTGCCTCAGCAACTCCAAAACATTTCCACTGCCCAGCAAAGTGGCACCCTACAAATTCAGACTTTGCCTACTGCTCAGCAAACTGGCACAATTCAGATCCAGGCTGTTCCTAACCCTCCACAGACTGGTCTTCTACAGATTCAAAGTCTGCCTCTACCCCAGAACACTGTGCAGATCCAGGGTCTGTCCAGTTATCCACCGGCTAACACAGTGCACTTCCAAACACTTCAGCCTTCACAAAAGATGAATACTGTGCAATTTCAGGCTGTAGCATCTTCCCAGCAGGTGGGGACCCTGCAGTTCCAAAACCTCCAGTCTTCCCAACAAGTAAGCTCTCTTCAGATCCAGACCCTGACAGCTTGTCAGCAGGCCAACTCTCTTCAGATTCAGAATTTGCCTCAGTCAAATCAGTCTATTAACAGTGTTGAAATCCAAGGCCTTGCTCCTTCCCAGCAGTTGGATAATGCAAATCAGATCCAGGGGCTTATGTCTTCCCAGGAAGGGCAGCAGCTTCAACCTTCAGAAGAGATGGTCAGTGTCCAACTTCAGACTCTGGGCTCAGCTCAGGAAATGAATGAGATTGGAACTGCCTTGTCTAGCTCACATGACCTCTCTGAAGTGGACCTCCATCAGGGATCCAACATGGAAGAAGAAAGCCAGGACCTGATTGTTGTACAGAATTCTCCAGGAGAGGAACTGCTAGGGTCTGGAAGTGAGGTTGAGAACCTTGAGGGTGTGCAAGACATGCATTTTGAGACTCTGCAGACTGAAGAAGGAGTTCAAAATGTATTAGTGTTGAGAAGGGCTGGTGGAGAACAAACCCGTTTGTGTGTTCAGGAAGTAGAGAACATCCAGACCCTGCAGGAACTGTCTGGCCTCCAGTTACATAGTACTGATGGTAGCTCAGGGACTGGGCAGAATTTGTTGATTATCCGCAGTGCGCAGGGTGAACAGACTCTCCAAGTACTGGAAAGTGTACCAACCCTGCAGGTAAGTAGCCCAGATAACAATCAAGCTGCTGTTGAAAGCAACAGCACTCCTCAAATGGTGCAGCTTTTACAAAACCCAGTTGCATCCCAAGGACTGTCTTCCATTCAAATTGTGCAAACAGTACCAAACATGCAACTTGTTCACACCTTCTGAAAAAACAGCTGCCTCACATACCTGGATTGGAGTGTTGGTCAGGAACAGTCTGATTTCTATAAAGAATAAGAATGGGGCTAGATTGGGTGATTTGGAACTGGACAACTTCAAACATTTGAGGTGGTCAGCTCACCAAGTGAGTCCTGCTTTGAGTTCCTCAGGACAAATTTTCTGAACAAATAGCTGGGTTCAACCCTTGCCTGCTGGCCCAAAGCATGTCATTTGTTATTATTCTGTGGTCTGCTGCTGCTGCTTCTATCCCTGCAGCCACAATAATCCCTCTCAGCATCAATATATACTGCACATGAGAAAGTGCCAGCGTAGTCTTTTATTTTTACCCAAATCCATCCCTATATTTAAAACATTTTATTCTAGCAAAAAAAAAAAAAGCCTAATTGCAGCCAGGACGTCTACCCATTCTATTAGACAAGAATGTGATTAATGGGCAGCTGATCTCTCCATTTCCCTTTTGTGGACTATACTGCTGTGATATAGCATAATCCTTTTGTAAAGTAGGAAATTGGGGGCATTCAGGCTTGAGATTGCTTGATACTATAGGAGACAATTTTATGAGCATCATACAACAATGGCTTTTATGGCTAATTCGTTCTGTTTCCATTATAGCCCTTTTATCATGTGCAGAAGTACATTTCTTCCTGAGTGGACCTTAGTTCCTGGTGCTAACAAACAGAATCAAAGATCCTTGTGAGCTGGAATGAAAATAAAAGACTGCTTTGATGCACCTTTGGTTTTTACAGTTATATTTTTAGTGTATCATCATATGTAGGTTGGATCACATTTATTATGCAATAATGTTAAATATTTCTCATAACTCACTCAAGGTTTTGCAATACTTTTTTAAAGTCATTTTTAAATATTTTATCAGTTACTGAACTGGGATAAGAAAATATAAGGTAGCTCTTTAGGGTTTCTGCTATTCAACTTGCAAAAAGCAGCTTGTGCATTAAACTACTGACTTAAGGCCTTTTTTAAAAGATGAAAAGATATTGTTACTCTTTGTTTTCTCTGTTCAATGCTGCTTTATTCAAATACAGTATATACTGGATATAGATACTGCTAAAGTTTAGAATAGATAGGTAACAAAAATGATTGTTTTGGTAACAATCTTGAACAATTCAACAGGTTATCAAACCTCTTGATATTAAAGAAGAAAGTTGTTGAATGCTCATCTCTAAGTAGACAGTAGTAGGTTTGCAAAACATGCCAGACTAAAATGTGTATAGCTAGTTTGTGATTCAAAATACTGACAAGCCATTGATTTAATTCTAGTTGAATTAACCAAGTATTGGTTTGATATATTGGGAAGTATTGGGAGCAAGAACTGGACAAGATAAGTAAGTAATATGCCTTGTTAACTGGGCTTATAAATCAAATTAAGTCATAATATGATTTATTTGGTTTACACCTTAGCTGTGAAAATCTAGTCAATTCAATTCAAATTCTGTTCTTCAAACTAAACTAATACTGAAAGCAAGTAACAGTAGATACATATATTAAAATTAGTACTAAAATTAACTAAACATGAAATACTTAGAAAAAATGTCATTTTTTTAGTTTGTCTTTTTTAATCTAAAGAGAAAGCCCAACAGTTTTGGAGGTAGTGCATCGCAGCAAGGCAGAAGATGGTCAGTGTTTTCATCAGCAAAGCAAGGCTTTAACAATCAACAAGGCATCTTCAGAAGTACCTCTTCTGTAGAACTTAATAGCTTCATGAAGGAAGGTGGAATATCCTGAAGCAAACTTACCTTAGACATTAAGGATTTTTAAGGTTTATGTCATACTTTAAATGACCGGTTTCATCACAAGTTAAATGAGGACTAGCTCATTCACAGGAGGGCTACAATACTGAAGCTTTTTCATTAATTGGTACCAGTATATTAAGAACATTGTGATTCCCTAGATTTTATTATTCTTGATATGATCCTGAAAAAATGGATCATATTAAAGACAATTGACATCCAAAAAAACCCATCTCACAAAACCTGCCCTAATCCTATTTTTTCTTTCTGAGCAGAATTATTTAGTCTTTTTAAATTCATTTTTCTTCTTGCCAGGCAAGATCAACACTTACTACCCAATTAATTAGCAAAAAATACTGATTGCTATCTTCTTGCTTTCAGAACTGCCAATCCTTGGAATATGTATTTTTTTTTGTTATCAAGGTAGGGTCTACTCTAGCCAACTATAAAAGGAGTATACGAAGCTGTTTGGAAGACATAACAAATGTAAAACCTCTCTTTTCAATTAATGTATCCCAAGGCCTAGGACACGGGTATCAAACTCGTACTGTCACATGACATTTCATGATGGTTTTTTTCCCTTTGTGGAGCTGGGGTGGGTGTGGCCTGATGTGATGAATCCAGCCTGTGGATCGCCAGTTTGACATACCTGGCCTAGGAGAATAAACAGGTTTTCTAAACATAATGATGGAGACTATATGATTTTGGAGAACCATCATTTCTGGGAACAGGCATTGCAACAGAGAAGGCATCTTTCCTGGTTCCCATAAAATGACATTGTTTAATGCAGTGTTTAACTTCTTTTCCCTTCAAGGTCCCTTTCCACTTTTAAAAATTTCAGAGGACCCAAAAGAAATTTTTGTTTGTATTGGTTATATTTACTGAAACTATTAAGGATAAAAATTGACACACAGGTGCTATCACTTCATACAACTGATGGGATTTTAATATTGCTTTATTTTTCAGCATAGGCTGGCAAACAATTTTAGTTTTGCAGACCCCGTGAAAGGACTACACTTTTAAGAAACATTGCTTTAATGGACAGGGCTCAAAGTACATCCTATCTGCCTGATTATACCAGGCTAACTTTAAAGCTGATCACTAGCACCTTGAATTAAGCTGATTGGTCATTGTTGCAGTTTGTAAAGCAGTGAGGTCACATGAGTGTAATGCAACATTACCAACACTACCTGTGCTGACAGATTCTATACCAGCTGTAGCTCCAAGATGTCTTCAACAGCAGGCTTCTGTAGAGTGCATTACAGTAAGCACTAATGGGGGTTGAACAGGACAAGAATGGTGTCCCAGTCCAGAAAAGGTCACAACTGGCATACTGACATGTATCTCTGCAAAAGTCCCTCTTGACCACAGGTATTACCTGCTCTTTGAGCAGAAGGTTGCAATCTGAGAGGCCCCAGAGATTGCACAACAAACTCAAATAGGGAAGTGCAAACCCACTGAAAATTGATGGAACATCTCCAGAACCAGGGGACCCAAAGAAGCACAGCCACTTGATTTTGTCAGGATTGAACCTGTTCCTCTGTCTCAGGCACTCAATAGGACTTTGGACATGTGACTCAGCTGGCCAAGGGTCAAGATTTATGAAGGGGATATGAGGGTGATCTGGCTGCATCAATCAGTACCCCATTGCTCATCAAGGTTAATTTTGTGATCTGGCTGTTTATATAGCTGTACTCTTCTTTCACCACTTTGTGTATATCTCTTGAAGTTGCATGCTTGATGGGAGAGGACATCCTAGATAGGAGTACACTGATCTTCAGTCAGGGGTTTACAATAGCTGCATTCCCATGTTAGAGTTATGAAAATATCTAGTGGTTTCATGTAGATATTAAACATGACAACTACAAAATGTACTGTTCTAAGAACAAAACCCCAGATCTTTGATGATCTATAGAACCGTCCCCCTGTACTTACTCTCAAAATCAATGTAAGACAAAATTTCTGCCTCATGAGGTTTGGGGCATTAAGCATATATTTAAATGTCCCTGCAATATAGATTAATGTGACAAAAGGGTTTCATGGATATTCATATTGCTGTCATAGTTGGTATTCATGTTATCATTTTGGCACAATGAATAGCTGAACATAAATGTTAACACATCAAACCTATGATAATATGCCACTGTTTGTCTTCACGCATTCAGTATTTCCTCTCACCACAGGAGGGTGCATTCAGACCACCTATGTACTACCTATAATGAATACTGAAAATAGAGTACTCTAACATTTTCAACAAGTAATATGCATATTGTATAATGAAGTGCAAACTAATTTACTATATACTGGTTTGGTACCAGGAACTTCTTTTATTTTCAGCAACAGTTTTTAAATCACACAATATTTTCAGAACAGTGCCGATTTTGTTTTTAGGATCTCATTTAACATTAACATTAGCCAACTGGATGCAAAGCTTACAGATCAAATACTCCATCAGTTCTTCGAATTCTTATACATTTTGTTTGTATTTATTTATCTTATCTTCCAAGAACATAAGGTGGCATAGATGGGTAAGCCCTTCATTTTGTCCCACAGCTGAATCCTATGAAGTTGGTTGAATTCAAAATTATTGCCACAGCCATAGTGAATTTCTGTGGCTTCGGTAGCTTTCAAAACGGGCTCTATTAACCTATTGTATAATTGGTCACTATTTAAATGTGCAGCCAGCTATATTCCAAGACAGGGGAAAGGTAAAATTTAAACATGTATACAATCCATTTTTAAGTCAAGCTAAAACTATTGGTGACATACATGACTGAATGTAGGCATTTTGCTGGCCATGATATGGAAGTGGGCTGCCACCACCATTCCCCATGGTTGTTTTTGTTATTTTGCTTTTTAAAGAATCCTCCCTGTTCCAATCTGCAGTTCAAAGATTTCTTGGTATGGTAGTCTCCCCCGTAGATAGTAAGAATTCTGCTTTCTACATAGACCAAGGCTGGCTTGCTAGTTTGTGAATGTAATTTAAAGGTTTAGGCAAAAAAGAAAAATTCCTATATCACGTCAATCCAAAGCCTTTCCCACCCCCCACCATGTGCGAACAACATAGGCTCCTCAGGGTTAACTGTGTTTTTAATATATCCAGATAGGCATAAGGTGAATGTATCCTTTTCTATGTATAGATTTACCCGTTGAATTTCTCTGCCATGATTTGTGCATAGGTTTATGTGTTACATTCCTGTCTGCCAGGATTTACGCATCCGATAGTTTTTTTTTGTTATACGATACAGAAAAAAGAAGGGGGTCAGTCATCCATCCCCCTCTCCCCAATTTCCTCGGACATCTCTACAACTCGACGGTCTTGGCATACCGAGAGGCCACATTGGTCCCGCTTAGCAACAGTAACTAAGGGCTGCGTAGGAAGGGACGGGGGTCGAAGAAGAACGAACGTAGCGCATGCGCATATTCAGTGGAGCCTTGAGTCTGGAAAGAGATTGAATTATCGGGCCTTTGGGTCAGGACTGTTTCCTACCCAACCCTCCCGTGCTTCTGGAAGGAGGAGTGGAAAATGTAACAGTTATTGGAATACCCCATGCGCCTCTTTGCAGGGGAGAAGGCAGCCATAGCGTGCAAACTGGGTGAGTCCATTGGGAACATAGGGGGGACCGTGAAAGGTTTAACTGTAGAGTATGCTAAATAAGGCGCTTCTATTTTTTGCGGAGGGGCGTGGCTGCGGTGGTCCTCTTATGAAGGGGTTAGGCAAAATACAGATGTTGCAGTTTTCCTGTTGTAAAATTTACGAAGAAAACTTTATTGCTCGTTTGTATTTGATAAGCTACTTATGAATTCACTCTAAGGAAAAATGATATTTGCAGTAGATATAAAGCACTAAAACCCATCGTTTTCTCAATAATTCCTTTCAGAATAATCTTTTGAAGTAAGGCACACTGTATAACTAAAGAGAAAGCGGAAGCCAGAAAAAAGCAGGTGGCTAACCAGTGATTCTTTAGCGACGTGCATCATACTAAACCACATGGTTGGGCATTCATCTATTGTGCTGTAATCAACAATCTATGGTTTTAGCCCTGTGTGATGTCAGTCTGTGATTTTATAGTAAAACTGTTTGCAATAATTGTTCTTTTTTCCCGTTAGACATCACCCTGTTTCACGGTGATACCTATCCCAATTTTGCTCATAATTTAAAGAAGGTTCCTCACTATAGTTTAAATATATGTGGAGAATATGGAGAGGGGAATTTAAAATAGGAATGATTACGAAGATGTGAAGAGCCATTTCCTAATTGTTTATGTGTATTTACCAAATTTTATTTATTTTATAGGGTGGAGGTGGTTGAGCACCCTTTTATGGAGTAGTCCGAGTTTGCCTTCTTTTGGAGTATTGAGGAGCATTTATTTTCCCATTTAAGTAAAAGGTTCTCTCCCACTGTAGTTTGAAATTATTTTTCAGTTGACATTTGAACTTATTTTCCTTTTAGGTGTCAATTGCTAACAATATGCCTACCCTGGACCCGGAACAACTGTTAATTAGGGAAATGAGAGAGGAAGAAGCCCCCATTGTTTTGGAACTTCTGAAGGTGAGATGGAGGAAACATTTTTTCAGAAGATATCTTCAACAAGTTGATAATACTTGTATATGTGCTCTGAAAGTTTCATGGATTCAGCTGTTATACAAGACACAAGAGAAGTCTAATTGTATTTTCAGGTCTAGTCTTAAAGAGGCCCAAATCTGTCCAGAATATTTTCCGGAATTTTTCAGTTACAAAGTTTAACAGCATAAAAGTTTTCCTAAAAGACAGCATGCCTGTTGCTTTTGACTTTTTCTTATAACATGAAAGTAATAAGTGGGATTTTAATTAGTGGGAAATGATTTGTGACAATATGATCATATGGTTTGAATGCTAGGTTAGAACCAAGAATATCATTACTATATCATAAAGCTCACTGCCTGATTTTGAACAGGGCCAGGAAAGGGTATGATGGCTAACTGAGACAAGGTCAGACACAGTTATGTATGCTTGATAAGTTCTCCTGCATTTGGGTTCCTCTAAACTGAGGAGATTTTATGTTCTTCTATTTCTCTCCCATCAGGATGGATTCAAAGATACAGAAAACCGCTTGATACTTTATGTGCTGACACGGCCACTAGCCTTATTACTGATGGCAGTTGTGAGCAGTGGACTACGCTTCTTCCTCAACTCCTTTGTGGTGGCCCTTGTGCTGCCAGTACTCCTCACTGTAGTGGCTCTGAAACTTTTACTGTGGCGCTCACCAGACCTTAAACACTTGCATGCATATTACAGTGCAAGCCATCGTAGGCTGTGGGTGGCTGTTTATGATGATGATGATGTGTGTGGCTGTGTGGCTTTGGAGCCTCTTGATAGAGAGCCTCACACTGCTGAGCTCAAGCGCTTGGCTGTCAGCCGATGGTACAGGCGCTCTGGTGTGGGTCAGTGCCTCCTTCATTTTCTAGAGGCACAGGCTCGTGCACAGGGCTTCAAATTCCTGGTGGCCCAGGTTTCTGTGGTGGCTAAGGCTGCTATTGGTCTCTTTGAGAACACTGGCTATAGTGTGAGTGGTGGGCGCCCATGGTTGGGTTACACTGTTCAACAAGAGTTCATCAAAGAACTTTAGAACTCTATCTACCAAGCAAGATAGCATATTTTTGAATGTTGTTGTTCTTGAACAAAGAAAACACAGAGTTTCAGAAACAGACTGCAGTTAAAACAAGGCATTCCAGGTCCTAAGTAGTAGTTACTATTAACGTGGTTTCTGCTTAGAAAACAAAGTGTGGCTGCAAAGCAGATCAAGATAGTTTGTGCCTTCTTCCCAGTCTGGTATAGCAATCAAACTCTCATTTGGGATTTCTGTTCCACATTTTCACTGATGTTGGAAACAGGAACTGAGGCTAATTTCCTATATCCTCTTTTGGGGTCAGAATAACTTCACATTTTATACAAAGGGAACAGTAAATTCTAACAATTGAGAAAATGTGTGCATATGTGTTTGTGTGTATACATACATACATATACCCAGAGGATTGTGTGTGTGTATATACACACATATGTGTACAAATTTTCTCAAGGTATTCACACAAGCACAAATTTTCTCAATGTATATATACACACACACACAAACCAGAGAATATACCAAAAGTCAGGCCCCGTAGACAATTTATTACATAAATTACATAAATTGTTCAACTTGGTTGCCTTTTTTTCTAAATCTTTCTTACTTGTTTGATGCATGACTTTTGACACTCCTAAATATAGTAACATTTTCCCTGGAGGGGAAAAAAACTGAAACATACATAGAGATTGGCTTTTAGGGCCTGATGTTTGCAGCACCCTTTGTATATATATATTTCTCTATGAATGCACTTCATATAACAGAAGGCCATCTGAAAATTATTATTGTTCAGATAGTCTTTCAGAATACACAGATGAGGAATTTACATGCCAGATTCATATTTCACCTGCAAACCAGCCTGAATGCATAGGGCACATCTAAATTTTATCAGGTTATTGTGTGTTTTCTTTGCAAATTAATGATCAGGATAGTGAATTCCCAGCAGCTGACCAATTTCTTAAATGAGTTAAACATATTAAGCTTTTTGTTGTATCTTGATGCCATAGACTGGATAGATCTAGTCATTTGCATTCATTACTTAATGTATTTTACATCCATTCCCTCACTTATGTCAGCTGGTAGTGAATTTATGGACAAGTTTTCTAAATCTGTATTTGCATGTTTGGCTTGGAGTATATTCTTTGACCCTAGTTTTTAGGATTAGAGAAATTTAGTTGTGCATTCTGCAGCCAATTAAAGTTTCACTTTTATAAATTCAATAAAATTGATTTAAGAAAGGAGAAAACACCTTTTTAAGATGAGATTTCAGAAATACTTTTATACATTCTGATAAAATATATTTCGGCTTTATTGGGGAAATGATCTCAGTAGTTCAGATTACTTTAAATTGTGCACATAAAAGCAGTTGAACTACTATAGGATAAGGATGTGGATAGCATCATTTGAAATCATAAATCCAAGAGCATATAGGTGTGCTCTTGTCATGGAAACTAGTTTAACTCCTATATGTTCATATAATTAAATTTTCACAGAATTTGGAGATAATAAGAACTGGCTTGAAATAATTTTTTAAAAATGATACATATTAAATATATGTATTTAATTCATGTTGCATATCCCTACTTCATCTAGTGTCTTTTGAAGATAAACTGGTGAATGGAATTTTATGGATAGAAATGTAACTGGACAAGAAACAGTACCAGACACAAAAAGGATTAAGAGAACACACATTTGAATAGTCTTTAAAAGCTTATTTTTTCTTAGAATGAGCTAATAAGTGTTCTGGCATTTATGTGCATGTAACATAGTTCAGTATCCAAATGAGCAAACAACCCAGACTCAGCTTGGTTCTATGGTGTCATTTTTCTAACAACCAAGCTGGGTTGACTAGCAACGAGAAGTTGATTTTATAAATTCTTGCCTATATTCTGGTTCACAAATGTATCTTCCTCCAGACATTTTAGCCAAAAGAATTAAAAAAATAAATGAATCATTGTCTATACCCAGCTTCCATTGTGCTGAACTAGATTTCCAAACTCATTAGATATACATTGCAAAAGAACTCCGTGGAATGTTGTATGATCAAATGTATGTATATACATTTTCTTTTCTTTTTTCTTGCTAGATTTTTTCCTGGAGATGCAGAGTCTGCGTTTTTCTGATCAATATTGATCTGTTGGTTTCAACAAGAATTGATCAACTGGCTTGCCTCCTGAGCCTGACATCATGGGCTAAGGGAAACTTTGGTTCAAAGTCACAAGGCCTGCTTTCATGCCTAAGGCAGAACTAGAATTCATAGTATTCCAGTTTCTAATCTGGAGCTTTAACCATCAGCTCAAATTGATTCCATGATTTGTGTGTGTGTGTGTGTATGTATACATACACACTCAGTGAAATATTGTGACAGGGAGTGGAGGTGATGTATTTTAATTTTAAATACCCAGTCATTAGGAACACAGTGTACAGAGATGTGTTACATCTGTGTGACAGCCAAATTATTGGAAGCTGAGTTATAGTTGTTCGGACCAACATGTTCTGCCTTTATTACAGTAGTGACTTCAAAGGTGGCAATTTATTTTTTTGTAATTGGAGAAAACATCAAACCTATTCACTGTGTTAGGAAACACTGCAGAGATCAAGAGACCAAAAGGTCAGGAATAAGAATGCTAGACATGGGTCCTTTGACTCAGTATTTCTATATGCATGGCTCTGTGGTTTTCCCTTTATGGTCTGACCAGAAGCTCTGTTCTCATTGGAATCTACTTTGTGCAGATGGAAATTTTGCCAATATTTTAAAATATTGATAAACTCTTAACTCTCACTAGTCCCCAACTCTCACCTCATAAGTCCATATGGGAATTAGCAAAAATTGTGAAATCTTCTACTTTCATTATTTCTCATTCTATCTAGTTTGCTTTAATCTGGTATACTATCTTTGCAATGCTGGCCTTCACTATATTTTTGGAAAGGCTTGTCTGTATTTTTGATAGATGTGAATAAAAGTTAGGTTTAATGTTGCAGAACTGTGATTTATGAATTACTGAGGGTTACTTGCTTACAAATTACAACACATTACTTGCTTATATACTGATTCATGATCAAGCACAAACAAAAATCTTAAAGGGTGAATAGAAATTGGGTTCAGAGGCAAAGCTGATTAAGATATGAGAGTCTAAAGATTTAACATCTTTCTCTTTAAGCCTTAGTAGTAATGTAGTTTGTGAATATCCTATGCCAAATTTTGTCTTTACACACTGCATAGAATTATCAAGCATTCTGAAATGGTCATGGAAAAAAGCCCCAATGTTTTGCTGTTTTCTAGTACAAGGCAATCCTTGATGTATGACTATTCATTTAGTGACCATTTAAGTTTATGTCAATTCAGAAAAAAACTGACAACCAGACTTATAATCACTGCGGCATACCTGAATTCATGGGATCATGATTTGGGCACTTGGCAATCATCACACCATTTATTATGGTTATCCATTCCTTGCTCACATGATCACCATTGGTGACTTTCCCAGCTGATTTTCAAAAAAATCATGGAGAAGTCAGCAGGAAACAAATCAGTGTTACATAATGTCTTGCTTAACAACCACTGTGATTTGCTTAACAAATGCAGCAAACAAAATAATGTTTGGTGACATGATGCTTTGCTTAATGATTGCATCATTTAACAATTAATTTTACAGTTCTCCATTGTTGCTGTAATTTGAGAACTACCCAGTGGTGGGATTCAAATTTGTGGGTGTGGTTTGGTGGGCATGGCAGGGGAAGGATACTGTAAAATCTCCATTTCCACCCCACTTCAGGGAAAGGATACCGTAAAATCTCCATTCCCTCCCCACTCCAGGGAAAGGATACTGCAAAATCCCCATTTTCTCCTGATCCGCTGGGACTCAGGAGGCAGAGAATGGATGGGGGTGGGGCCAGTCAGAGGTGGTATTTACCGGTTCTCCGTACTACTCAAAATTTCCACTACTGTTGTACCCTATGACTCATGCCAAATGTATCTTTTCTTATGTACACCGAGAGAGTATGCACCAAGACAAATTCCATGTGTGTCCAATCACACTTGGCCAATAAAGAATTCTATTCTAGTCTACTGATTCTCCAGAACTGGTCAGAACCAGCTGAAACCCACCTCTGGAACTACCAGTAGTAAATAAGGCTTCTGGCTGAAAAAGATGGTTCGCTTTTTGACAGAACAGAAATCAACATGTCCATCCTAGGTATGATTGTGGGAAAGAGTCTTTTTTTCCCCCCAAAGTAAGAAAAGTGGGCTGAAAAGATGTAACATACAAGACAAAGCTATTTAATGTGAGTATTGCTACTATACAAAAGATGGACTCTGTTAAATGTGGTTGGAATTTAGGGGCAAGATCCCAAGTTAGGTGTGTAAGAAAAGATATTCTAATAGAAGAATGGGGAATGGAAGAAAATATGAATTTTCTTCAGCCATGACCATTTCGCATCTGAAAGTCTAAGGCCAACCACATTTGAAGAAGATAGGTTCTCCATCTTTATGTCATGATGAACTAGAGGGAGAAATCCTGATAATGATGGCAATGATTATTTCTCTGATTCTGCTGGCTTCTTTTTAGATCCTTTTAGGTTGACATTAGAGTAAAAACTAGATTTCAAAAGTAATTATAACTTCATATATAATAATTTCATTGAAAGACAAGCCATTTCATGGTTATCAGCAATTCATTCTGTAAAATCATCAAGGACATTCTCTTAGATTTGAAAAGATTAAGTCAAGGCAGTTTTGTTTATTTAGAACTTTTCTCTGGCTTGGCAGCTATTCCTAATGGTGAATGATGTACAATTTTGGCTCTGGTTGCCTAATTCCACATAAAAGCTTTCCATTTTACCCAGAAACACTTACCTCATATGTCCTGCAGCTGAAACTTGACTTTTAAAAACAAGATTCAAAGGAACAAGCTTAAGTTAATACTTACATTGATAATCCATGTCTGTGTTCACCAATAAAATGCTTAAAGAACCTAGCAACAGAACTGTTGTCTGAATTTTACTGGCCTCATTTTTGTTTAACTATCTCTTCTTTTAGTCACCAGCCACTGTTCTAAATTAGTCTGGAATGTTGAACTATATAATGCTGTATTACCATGACTACCAGCTATTGGGCCAGAATTCTGGAATTGTTCCAATTGCTGGACATTTCAGTTACTGGTATAATGCAAAGTAGAGACAATGTGGATTTTAGAGAGGACCCAAAACATTATTAACCCAATTAACAGGCATTCATTGTGTTTGAAGTAAAATATTGATTTATTAAGAAATATGTAGACCTTATTTTTAAATTATGTGTTGAGACAGTTCCTTTGTCTCTTAGATATCGACACTCATTTCAATAATAATAAGCCAGGTGATGGACAGATAAGAATTGTTTGAGGAACCTTCCCATTTGCCATAGAGGTGAAAAGGGGTGCAAAGAGATGATTTAATTTCCACTATCTCTGTGTACTTATTTTAAAGGTGTCAAGCTAAGGAAATTCCTAGGTGCCCAATGGTAATAGTTATAAAACTAGATAATGAAAGCCAGTTTATATGGACAGATCAGATTGTATAACTGTCCAGCCTTCTTTCCCACCAATTTGTAGCAAAAAAGAAAGGGGGGAGTTAATTTTAATTCTCAATCTGTACTTCCTATTTATCTTGTGGGGACAAAAATATTTATCATTAATTATTAGGTACTAGGTCATTTGTGTCATATACAGTTCAATCTTGGTGCACTACCTTATGATCTTGATCTATGTATTAAATAACTTTTCCTCCACAAAGAAGCCCTGGACAATGTATGCCATAATATAGTTAAAAAGAAGCACAACTTTATAAAATAGCAATAGCAATAGCACGTATATATTGCTCCATAGAGTTTTACAGTTTTACAGCACTCTATGAGCAATTTACAATGTCAGCATATTTCCCCCAACAATCTGGGTTTTTATTTTACTAACCTTAGAAGGATGGAAGGCTGAGTCAACCTTGAGCCCATCAGGATCAAGCTCTAGACTGGACAGTTAGCCTGCAATACTGCATTCTAAGCATTGCACCACCTGGTCTCCTTATAAGAGACAAACATTATGAAACCAACCATTAAATAAAATTGAGTTAAAAATGTAAACAAAAATTGGTATAGGAAAAAACATACAGGTAATCCTAGACTTATGACCACAACTGAGACTGGAAAACTCACTATTAATTAATGTGGTAATTAAATGAGACTTCACATAATTGCAGTTTATAACTTCCCTACTGGCCTTCTGATTTTACTTCTTAGAAGCTGGCTGGGAAAGATGCAAATGCCAATTACATGACTCAGGAACACTGCATGGAAAAAGCATTATATCCCACTGTTAAAAATGCAATGCTGTAAGAAATGATGAGTGGACATCTTGGAAAGATTGTGTCTATTTCTGGCCAGGGTTCACATATGTAAGTGAATTGGAAGCTGTGTTTCAGGACAAATGATGGTTTTAAAAAATGTTTGAAAGGAGAAAAGTATGCACATTAATATAATTGCTACATAATCAACATGAGTTTTAAAGTTTTCCATTGACAGATACAGCAACCCAGCTTATGTCTCTGTTAAGTGGCTCTCTTGAAAGGTCTTGGAGAAATGTCTCAAATGTGGCTCTCACACCAGGCTTAGTCTTGTGGGAATTTCTCCTCCTTGGTCTGGTTCTCTTCTTCCCAGGCTACAGATTGGAAGTTACATGACCCAGGGCAAAGCAGGGGTGTTTCCTACTTTCCTTTTTGTCTGGCTGACTCACAGCCTGGGTCTTCTGTCTTTATTGCTTCTGATTTGCCTTGCAATCAGGCAACTCACCGATCCTGCCATTCACACTATGAAGTCCTCCTTGTCCCTTCTGGGTGAGTAGTGTCTCCTTTATTACTGCTAACCTTATTTTCCTTGGAGGATCAAACTGGCCCTTTGGGAGTGGCTTAGTATTTCTACAAGGAAACCTGAGATTCCCATCAGAGTTATGGGAAAGAATGCACTAGTGGTTGCATGGGTTTGATCCACTGCTGTAGGAGGAAATGACATTCTGTGGCAGTAACAGAGATGAATCTTCATGGATCAATGCAAAAGTGTCATCAAGATTTCAGTCAGGAAATACATATAATATTTTTATTTTAGATCACAGTACTTTCATCTATATTGTAGCCTCAAATGAACATTGCTGAAGACATCTGCTTCATTTTGCATTCATTTATTCTACAATAGCTGTTTCAGATTTAAGAATTAGAAATTGATTCTGATTTACTTTAAACACAGATCACTTAATAGACTTGGCTGTACTTAATGTATTTTAAAGCTGTTTTGCAACAGTTGTATTTTAAAGCTGTTTTGCAACAGTTTAGAAAGCAGATTACATGATGAGAGGATGGAAGAGAAATAACATTTTTGGTCCATTTAGTTATTTATGCATAAGAATATCCCCCCTCTCTGCAATTTTGATTCTAGGAATCCAGAGAAAAGGATTAAAATTTTAAGAGCTCACAGGTACTTAAGTAAATTTTAATAAAAACATTCCTGTCATCTCCTCAGCAAAAGATGGACAGAATTCCATTATATACTTGTTCTTTGATTTACAATCCCAACTAAGTCCAAAATTTGTGTTGCTAAGCAAGAAAGTTAAGTCAGTTTTGTCCCATTTTACATTTTTTCTTGCCATAGCTATTAAGTGAATGACTTCAGTTGTTAAGTTAGTAACAGGTCTGTTAAGTGAATCTGGCTTCCCCATTGACTTTGCATGTCAGAAGTTTGCAAAAGGGGATCATGTGACTTGGATATTGTAACCACCATAAACACAGGCCAATTGCCAAGCATCTGAATTTTGATCAGGTGATCACAGGGATGCTGCAATGGTTCTGTGTGTGAAAACAGTCATAAGTCACTTTTTTCATTGCCATTGTAACTTCAAATTGTCACTAAATAAATGGTTGTAAGTAGAGGACTAACTGTACATAAAGGAGAACCTAGATAGTTGTGCTGTATTTTCTTTTTAAAATATCCAATCATCTTAAATCTTCTATTTGAGAAAGGACAACACTCAGCTTTTGCAGATCTGTGTCATCTATTGAGACAATAAAGTTTCACAGGTAGTTGTCAATTTACATCCATAATAGAGCCTGCCCATTATGGTCATAATTTGTGGTAGTCATAAAGTGGGTTCTTACAGGTCCATCTGATTTTACTACCTTTTTTGAGCAGTTAAGTGAATCATCTTGATCATTAAAAGTGGTTATTAAGTGAATCCCATTTTTTCCTAATGGGCGTTTTCACCAAAAACTGGAAGTAAACCCTGATTTTTGGCAAATCGTAAATTATGGCTAAGTGACTATGGGATGGCTGTATAGCAAATGGCTGTAAATGTAAGCCAATCACTGAGCGCACCAAATGTGATCATGTGTCCTTGGGGGAACAGCCATCAGAACTTCAGAACTGGTTTGTAAGTACTTTTTGGGGAGTCCATTGTAATATCAAACAGTCGCTAAACAATCAGTTGTAAGTCAAGGGTCATCTATATATATTTTTCTGGTTCCATTATGTGCTGATAGAAATTGTTCTTTATTATGATGGCTGGATATTTCAAGCTCATTGCTTCAAGTTCAGAATCAGCTTATTTTGCAGGATTGATGTGATAAAACTGTGATTGATAGTGGCTAGAATTGAAATTGGTTTAATTCAAACTTGACTTCATTGAAGGCCACATCAGGGTTGTGTTTGACCTGGGGGGGATGAATGGGCATGGCCAGGGTGGGTGTGGCCAACTTGACATCCTGCAGCCCTCACGCAGCCCTCCTGGGCTCTGTTTTTGGCTGCAACAGCCTCCTGCAGCCCTCTGCCAGCAAAAACAGAGCCTGGGAGGGCCACTTTCCAAGCTCTGTTTCTGCTGGCAGAGGCACCATGGCACCCCTATTTCCAGGGCATCCCTGCAGGCCAATTCTAAGCACTCTGCGGGCCTGAACTAAAGGTACCAGGTTTGCAGAGACATAACAAAGAAAACCATTGTATTGTGAGTTTACATTTGGAATGGTGAGGAAGAGAATGTGAAGAATTTGTTGAATTGGACTATGTGGTTGTCAGCCATTGAATGGAAGACTTAGAATAATTTTATTGTCACTGAAGGTACACTAATCGGCATACATTGAAATTTTGTTGCATTCAGCTCTGAAAGGGTCACCACCTCCAGTACGCATTACGTAAACATGACAAAATAAATAAATACAGAATTATGCATATATCCACATATATTATATGACACGGAGAAACCAGTCTAGGTCAGATGTATATATGTACATGTCGAGAGAAACAAACCTCATGAGTTAACCAGATGGATGGCATAGGAAACAAAGCTGTTACAGAATCTGGTAGTCTTTCTAGAAATACTTCAAAACCTTCTCCCAGAGGGGAACAACAGAAATACTATAGACCATGAAGTGGGTGTGTGGAGTCTCTTACAATCCATTGAGCTCTAAGTACACAGATCTTATAAGCAGTATCCTAAATAAAGGAAGTAAGCTTCCTATAATCTTCTATAATCCTTACCACTCTCTGTATGGACTTTCTATCTGAGGCACTGCAGTCACCAACCGAACAGTGTTGTACTTTGTTAAAACACTCTCAATTGTGCCTCTGTAAAAAATGGCCAGGACAGAAGGAGAAAGATGTGATTTCCTCATCCAAGACAGGAAATGCAGACTCTAGTGACTTCTAAGCCAGACTTTGAGCTGCCACAGGAAGAAAATAAACCCTGGAATCTAAAATAGATCCAGGACTGCCTTGGGTAGTTCTCTCTGAAGCAAAGGGGGCGTATTTTCAGAAGCTTCATAGAGTACTTAAATCTTAACCTCAGTACTGGCAACTTAATATATGTAATGCATGGAAAAATAGCAAATGGCCTGATCCAATGTCAACCATAATATCTAGCGTATACCACTCTATCAACATCCATTATCTAAGCTGGATTCCTTATCTGCATTATGGTAGATTGGCCCTAGGTATTTCATGAGCTGATGAAATTATCAGAAAACAATGCCATGAAGTTTCTAATGTGTCCTAGTATACTATATGTTTTTATGCAGAATAGTTTCTTGAAAATCAGACTTGTTTAGTATAAAATGCCAAATACTTAATATTGATGATGATAGCATATCTATGGGAAAAAAAATTAACAAGCTAAGATAGAAAAAAGAAATCTTGTCTGAATTCGTATTTGATACAAGATCAAGCAAATTCAGTTTTATGGCTTAGTGTTGTATACTCAGCCATTTTGTCTTACAGACAGACACTATGGCTTGTTTATTCAATAAACAATTGTTTAGCAAGCTGTGCCTTTAAATATGCAAATTAAATCAGTACCAGAGAAACATTGCCTTAGACGATACTGTCTTGGAAATTATAAAAGTTATTAATATAATATTTATTGCATACCAAAGCTGTAAGCTAAGGTCGCAAGTTGAAAAAATGTGTAGTAACAATAGCATATAACTTCCATGTTCTTGCCAAGAATATTGCATAAGTGTATTAATAAAGCCACTACATGAACTTGATTTGAAAGAATCTTTTCATCTGATGTTATTTGCAACTGGTTCTGTATCTCTAAAATAGATCCCCCCCCCCCGAATGTCTAAGGCAGTGGTTCTCAACCTTCCTAATGCCACGATCCTTTAATACAGTTTCTCATGTTGTGGTGGCCCCCAACCATAAAATTATTTTCGTTGCTATTTCGTAACTATAATTTTGCTACTATTATGAATCGTAATGAAAATATCTGATATGCAGGATGTATTTTCATTGTTACAAATT
>JANHFM010003852.1:23735-35462 GCA_032468115.1 Grayia smithii
AGTCTCCAAACAGAGCTTCAGAATAAAAGCCTCAGAGAGGTTTTTTTCTGAAGCTCTGTTTGGGAGGCTTTTAGAGGGAGAAAAAAGTTTTTTCTGAAACTAAGTTTCAGAGGCAAAAAAAAAAGTTTTTCCTGAAATAGTTTCAGAAGTTTCAGAGGCAGAAAAAAAAAGCAAGGCACAGAGCTCATAATCATTGAACCTGCTGCTAAAATTCACCTCTGGGAACAGCTGATTGGGTGTATTCCAGGAGGCAGATCCATCCCCAGTCAGCTTTTTTCTTATTTTCCTCCCCAAAAACGAAGGTGCGTCTTATACTCTGAAAAATACGGTAAATTGCTGGGAGGCGGAGGCAGATTTTTTTTCATTGTTTTCCTCTCCAAAAGCTAGGTACGTCTTATACTTCAGAGCGTCTTATAGTCCAAGAAATGCGGTAATTTATTATTTTCGAGAAATCCTAAAGAATTGACAAAATGCCCAATGTCCGAAAAGCAGCAAATGCTGCCCACCATCAAAAGGAAAAAATAGATATAGAAAACTGACATAGATCTAATATCACATCTGAGTTCAATATCTGTTTAGTCTGGCATCAACATTTGGAAAAAGTTTTGAAATTATTGTAAAAGGATTATTTCATAGGATTCTTGAAAACTATGTAACAATTATCAAATGTTAGTTAAATATATAAATATAGATATAGAAATGTAAACTGGGCAACTTCCTTAATAGATTATGGGAATTCTGTAAACATAATATATATTTTCAGCAAATCATTAGATAAAATAACACGTGACATGCTGATGAGCAACCAAAACATGATGATGATGATTATTAATCAGATATATTACAGCTGCCCCATTCTGAAAGCATGGGCTGGATGGCATATAATTAAGGGGGATACAAAGCTGACTCAAAAATTGTACTCAACAACGTACTCAATGATTCCTTAGCAAATTGGACAGTGTATCTACAGCACTTGGACATCACACAGAAAAAAAATAATCTTGGCAAGTTAGAGATATTGATTGAATGTAAAATAATGAGAATTAACAGAAACAAGAACAAATTTCATCACTTAGAAAAAAGATTATCTGCACAAGTACTGAACAGAGACTATCTCGCATGGTACATAAAAGAAAGTTCTTGATAAAGTGCTTAACTGCAAATTGAATATAAACCAGTTGTGGGATGTGGCTGCAAAAAAGTATAATGCAACTTTAGGCTGCATCAACAGAAATATAATTTCCAAATCACAGCAAATAATCATTCCACTATATTTTGTTTTGCACAGGTACTACTTAAAGAACTTGTACAGTTCTGGGCAGACAACTTTAAATATTCATAAAAATTGAAACAGATCCAGAGAAGACAACAAGGATGATCAGGGGAATAGAAAATGTTCTATGAAGAAAGACTGAAGTTCAGCCATGAGAAAGCCAGCTGAGGGGTGCTGATTAGCAAAAAGATGGTACATAGAAAAAGTTAAGATTTGTTTTCTTTCATACCAGAGTACAAGTTTGGAATAATAGATTTAAGTGATAGGAGGGCAAAATTCTTCTAAATGTTAGTGGGGGAAATTCAAACAGTAAAGACAGTTTGATAATGAATCTAATTATCCAGATAGGTTAATGGATTCCTTTTCATTAGATGTGCTCAAATAGAGGCTAGGCAACTACCAGTTCTTTTTTGGATACTGTAGTAAATAGGCGAGTAAAGACAATTAAGCAATTCCTCCAAACTCCAGCATTCTAAGCAATGATAACCATCAAATGATCAAAAAGCCAATTACCTAAAATTGTACGTCACAAAATATACTTGTGAATTCAAGTATCAATCATAAGATATGATAGGAGAATTATGCCTATTTTAATTTCTGAATATTAAAAAAACATGAGGATTTCATATGTCATCTTATAGGCAACAGGCATCAAATGACAGACCATACTCTATAGCAATGATAGTGAGAACCTTTTCGGCACCAAATGCCCAAACCGGAACGCGTGTACAAGTGTGCATATGTGCGTGCACTGGAAACCCAAAGACCAGCTGGCTGGTGTGCATGCATGTGCTGGCCAGCTGGTCTTAGGGTTTCCTGTACACGCATGCATGCTGGCCAGCAGGTCTTTGCGTGCACCGGAACACCAGAAATCCGAAAACCAGCTGGCTGGCATGCGCATGCCTGTTTTTTGGGCGTTTTTGGTGATGTTTTCAGGCTGTTTTTCAGGCCATTTTCAGGCTGTTTTTGGCCGGAAAAGGGGTCAAAAAAATGGCCTGTTTTTTTGCTTGATTTTGGCCATTTTTCAGGCCATTTTCCAATGTTCTGGCACTTGCAAAGACCAGTTGGCCGGAAACCAGAAGAGCAGCTGGCAATGGCATGCATGCCCACAGAGAGGGCTCTGCATGTCACCTCTGGCACACGTGCCATAGGTTCGTCATCACAGCTCTATAGCATAGGCAGACTGTTCTGAATTTCCTTCTTTGCCAGTCATTCCACAATATTTCTGCAGACTCATATTAATTTTCTTCCATTTCAAATTTATTTAATTTTCCTACAATGAAAGATTAGAATATCAAAAAAAGGATTACTTGTCAATGATGAAATTCTTCCCTTCACCCATTAATTCCCTTAAGCAATTAATTCCTGCTACAGGAATCACTGATTCTTAAGATGAACTTTCTCAAAAAATCTCTCTGAAGAGTACTTCATAAGGAATTTTTAATATGCATTCTCACACTTACAATGAATTCAATTTAATTTTATTAGAAAAATCTTGAATCCTCCTGTAAATTGTGAGAATATTTTTGAAACCAAACTATGAATCAACTGAGCTCATGCTATTTTCTAAGAATACAAACTATTTGCAATTAAATTAATTGGACATTAATTGAACTTATTTTGAAAAACCATAGTATATAAATGTATTTTGGATAACAAAATATTGTTGTATGCAAAAAATGATTGAAGCACATAAAAATGAAATTATAGCATCCCATAAGAGATTATCATCCTCACTGTATTTTCTGTTTAATTATTCTGTAGTTCCCATGGTTGGATTACATCTCAAATATGATACATATTGCAAATTTACTATAAACATATTAAGAAAATACAGTGAAATAAATGTCTCTATAGGAAATAAACATAAATCCTAACCATTTGCATAAAACATTGATATTTATAAAACATGCAATATATTCTTCTCACATTACTCAATATTGAGAAAATCCCCAGTAATATGTTTTTGAATAAAGCTATTTAATTTTTATTCAGGTGGGGTAAGAAACACATTTATATAAGGTCACCATTTCCTCATTTCCTACCATGAAATGCCATTCTATTAAAAATGTATCGGCTTTTGGAAAATTAATAAAGACTGAAATTTCAATATCAATTCTTCAACCTTGTTCATTATCAAGGGTAGCAGTTTTGAAAAAATTATTCTACATTATTTATTTGGAACACTTGTCCTAATATCTATCTCTTTTCTCCCAGAAGATTATATGAAATATGAATTTAAATTGCTATTTAGCAATTACTGATAAAATTTAGCAAACCTGCTAAAAAGAGTACATATACATACAGAACTAAAATATAAACATTTTGTTTGCAGGAAGAAAGAGATCCTGTCAAAAGTTTTAACAAGTGTTTTTAAAACTAAATCCCTTATACCTTTTGTGCTGTGATACACAGTTATAAGTGACCCCAACTTCTTCCAAAAGTAAAAGAAACAAGAACACCAAGATACAGACAGATGCACACTGTGCTCATTATAGCCAGCAAAACAGCAACACAGCTGGGCACCAGCCAATTGCACTCCCTCCAGTAATCCAAACAAATCTATCATCAAAGGCTAAGTAATTCTACAGCGGCCCTTTTTTTCCCTTCCTCCATCAAGCTCCTACCACAAACAGGAAGTCTCCCTATCCAGCCGACCCGATCCAGCTTAATGACACTTTGGCAAGCGTGGAAGAAAAGGAGGGGGAAACGGGGGTGGGGGGTGGATGTCACATGATATCTAACTCTCCCTTGGACAAACACTTTACCTAGTTCCACGTCTCGTTTATGAATAGAAGTCCGCGTGAGCAAAGCAGCAACCTTTCTCTCGGTGTGCAAACGGGAAAACGGATTCCAATTTAGGAGGCAGAGACCGAAAATTGCAAAACGGTCTTCCCTTACGCCGAACTCTGCATTCGTGGACTATTTTGCTAGTGACCCAGCCCTTTCCCACCCTGCCTGTTTTCTAACCAGAGGGTGGAGGAAGGGGCAGGCACATGCAGGATAAGGAAGTAGCGACCTAAGACGACACGCACAAGTGACTCGTGCAATTCCCGCACAGAAGGAAAGCGAGCCTTTCCCAACTGTTGCACAACACATAACGTCCTACCATTGTTGTTGTTGTTGTTTTTTAAAAAATAATCCTCCTAAAACAATGCCTGGGTTTGCGAGCAGGCAGCCAGCCACTCGATCTCTGCTATCGGGCGGGGAGAGCAAATGACGTGCATAAGCATACATACTCCGAAAGGGCAATCGGGGCTAAGATGACGCTGAAGGGTTGCGAGGGCGAAGGAGGAAGGGAAGGCCGCAGGAAGCAGCTTGCCCGTGTAAATGGGCGGCGGAACGGGGTTGGCCGAGGCGGGCCCTCTCACTCACCTTGATGCACTGCGACATTGCAGCCATGCCCGTCGCAGTAAACCAGCGGATTCTCGGCCCAGCCCCTCTCGTCGGAGCACACGCAGCAGCCGCCGATCATCTCCTTCATGCTATTGGAGAACTCGCCCTCCAGTGACACAGGCAGCAACAACGGCTCGCTAGAGACCATCTAAGGGTTAAAAACACCGTCAGCACGACACCACACACCGCCAGGGAGACCCCCGTGGCCTCCGCTGCCTTCTCCCCCACAGCACTCGGCTTTCAGTCACTCAGCCACCGCCGCCGCCAGTACCGCCTCCATAACAGGGATGTCGGACCCATGGCCGCTGGAAGAGGCAGTGGTGCTGGCGGCGGGGAGGCGAGAAAAAAACAGCGATGAAGAAGCTTCTTTGAAATTCCTCCCGTGCGCCGGCTCGGCCGGACCACTATCCGTCAGTCTTTCAGTTCAGGCAACAGAAACGAGTCTGAAGTTACGGGCCAGCGTCGCGGCAAAAACCCTGCGGTCTACGAAGCGAGGCAATAAAGCGAGAAAGCAAGGCCCGCTCCACGCAGGCGCACTCAAACCTTCCTCAGAGAAGGCCCGACTACGCGCCAGCGGCCGCAGAAACTAAGGCCTTTTCACTCCCCGGTCTTCTCTTTCTCCTCCCCGCTCTTCCTCCCTCCACGCGAGAATCATGGGCCGTCCGTAGAGCGCGAGCGACTTTAACTCCCGTGTCGCGCGCGCGATGCCCACGAGCCTTCCTCTTTTTTTCTTTTCTTTTTTTTTGGCCGTTTCCTACGGATGCACATTCGGAGCGTGCGCGGGGAGGGAAAGAAGGGAGGGAGGAATGCACAGCCGCCCTCCCTCTTGTCTGAGGAAGTCATGCTGTGTGGAGGGACTAGGCCTGGACAAGACGCATTCATTTTTTTACGTTTCTTGGCTGCCATACAAAGATGACACCACGCTCTGCTCCCGAGAGATGCGGGGGAGGGGGAGGAATGTTGCGCGCGTGCGTGTGTTTTCATTCATCTCATTTCTCCCTTAGGCCGTTGTGATTCTTGGGGCCAACGGAGCTGATGGATTCCTGGCCCTTGGCTCGGTCACACCCGCGCTGCATCCCCCCCCCCCCCGTGTATTTCAGATTCCTCGCAGTGGAGAGAGCGCTTCGGGCAACCAAACCTAAGGTTAGGTCAGTTGCTATCATCTGGGGCCAGCCCTAGAGATGTGATCAGCCACAGCTTTCTATTTTTGCCATCACAGGCACCCGTGCACAAGCAAAGATCATATTTCTTATTCTGGGGCATACTTTAAAAGTTCAAAACAGGCTTATAATAATTGTTCTCACTGGTTCAGCTCTTTACTGACCTAATATTATTTTCCTAATGGTAATAATTTCAGATATCATTAATAAGAATACTTCTTTCCATGGTCTCAAATCTGCAAAATTCGACTTATTTAAAAATGTTTTGATTTTGAAATGTACTACATTTATTTTATGAAGAACAAGAGTCCAATGGCCTTTTATTTTATTCTGGCATAAGCTTTCCTTTATTCTATTGTACTCTTTAATCTTAATCATGTCTGCATGACACGCTTTGTCAGACTAAGGATGCAACATTAAGGAATTCCAACAAGATTTATTTTTACCTCTTTCCCATTCATAATCATTTTAAATTTATTTTATTCTGCTTCATCTGCAGAATTTACATATTTCATTTTTTTTGTTTGTTCTAGGGAAACTACCTGGATATACATCAATTAAATGACTAACAACTCAGCTTGATTTGGATACTTTTTACTTCCTTCACTTTAATTCCTTCCTATTTCCTAAATTTGAAGGACTATTATATTTATTATTTTTACTCTGGCTTCACTATATCACAGCATATCAATATGCATTTAAACTGCTAACAAAAAAGAGAAAAACCAACAAATCTGCCTCAAGCTCTTAGATATAACCTGACTTTTCTTGCTGTTTAAGGTAATTTGAAAGGGCATCTTTCTCGGTTTTTAATAAATAGTTGATTTGTTTATATATAAAAAATCAGGAGAAATTGAGGATAATCAGCAAAGAAAAATCTTCAGTTTTTCATTTATTATGAGCAGTTATGACTAAAAAAGGGAATTGTAGCTACTGGTAAAACTGAAGTGATTAGAGTGGGATGACAGTATCATTAATATATGTTTGGAATAAGTCCCTTTGAATTAAATCAAAATATGCTCAGTAAAGAGCTGCAACTTTACAGCATTTCACTTCTCTGTATTTCAAGCCTACTACTTTCAACTTTTCTGCTATTTTAAGGTTGCTAATTTTATACAGAAGATGAAAGGAATAACACAAGATACCACTGATCTGACCATCACATTAAATGATAAGCAAGATAATTTTCTGCATCACTTGGCAATGTTTATGTTTTTTGTAAACCTGCCTTATTTACTGATACTTTTAGTTACATTATTAAATAAAGTATCATCCTATAATATTGCCCTAAATATATAAAATGGATTGCCATCTTTTAGTTGCAAAATGATCATGACATGCATTGTAAGTTATTAAAAAGCTGCTACACAAAGTAGAGATCTGCAGGCCTCTTTACACCCCACCCCCACCCTGCCTCCTCAGATCACCCACTATTAGAGCTTGTACTTTGTATGTAGGGTATCTTGGCTAAAGTTTTGCTGTCCTTGAAAGTCTAAAGTGAATGTTTCTAAATAGATGATTGAAGACAAGGGAAGGAAAACAATGAGTGTCATTTCCTACAGAAAGCATTACTGAATAGTGATTAACATAGCAATTTGTCATTTGAATATTCCCCAATATAATGCATAGCAGAAATCTTTTTTTTTAACTTGCAACATAATAATTTTCTTATAAATCACTTTTGTGTATGTGTGCATAGGCATGCAGAATTGGGAAGAAAATTCTATAAATGAAAAATAATACTTAAAACCATATAGCATTCTTTTAAAAGGTCTTTTAGTCCTTCAAAGAAAATTATTTGGACATTACAAATATGTGATATTTATTATCATGAGTGAGAAGCATCAATTTCAATAAAATCTTTTTAAAATATTAGATTGCTGGGATTAATATGCTTGCATGTATGCAAGCACATTATGCACACTTACTACAAAATAAGTCCCATTTAGCAGAAATTTCTGGGTAAACTATGCATGGGATTGCACTGCCAATTCCATGACTGGGGGATTAAATCCATTTACATCTAAATGTTTCCATATGAAGTCTAGTCCTGTGCATATTGACTCAGAAGTAAATCCTACTACATTAAGTCCTACAGTATTTTCAAGTACATATACTACATAGCATTACTTCCTGTATTTATGTGAACAGTAATTCCATAATCCTAATTTCTAGAAAGATATTGATATTTAACACCAACAAGATAATGGTCCAAATGAAATTGTGATCTTAAAATACTGTAGTACTTTATATATTAACTGATTTTTTATTTATTTATATTTCTTTTCTACATCAAATACACATATATACTATGGTTTTTAATTGAGATCAACACAAAAACAATCACTTTGCTACAAAGTAGCCCCAGTGTCACCAGGACAATGTTCTTAAACAACTCATTCTTTTCTAGATGGGACTATTTACAAAGACTAATTGCAGAAAAAAATAAGGATAGATAGATGTACAAGAGACCTAAAGAAACTGGGATTTGAGGCACAAAAGAGAGTGACCATCAGGGATAATGATGACTGGGAACTTACAGAATTAATAATACAAAAGAAATGCAATCTTTGTTCCTGAACAGTGAGCATTGCCAAGATAAAAATATACTGTAATCAGTGAATCTAAGGAATATTTTAAGAAATTAGTCTGTACTTTTCTAATTTAAAAATAAATTAGAAACACTGGTAAATTTCATAGGTCTTTAAATGTCACAACTCACATTTTTTGCAAAGACAATCAGTTAAATTAAAATCTAATCCTTGCCAAAATGTATAATGTCAACTGCAATATATATCAAAACAAAAACAATTTTTTAAAGTTTTTTGTTTCAAGTAGTTCAAAATACATGTCACTGTTAATATACAGCAAAGGAATATTTAAGAATCAGTTAAAGCACTGGGTATAAATCAAAGGACACTACATTATCATTAATAAATTACAATATTATTTTAAATACGATGCTATTAATTTTAGCTTTAGTGATGAAAGTAAACTGACCATGATCACTAGTTTATAACTGCAGGAAACTTGATGGCATGTTGTAGGTAAGTCACTTGGTTTTGGAAAACAATACATTTTGAGGGAACCATTGAAATGCAAAACAGAAAACAGAAAGGCTTTATTACAAAGAAGTACACAGAGCAAGCCATTAACATCCATATGATATGAATGTATAAACCTTTTACATCCCTCTTCTAAGCACAGTACTTGGCAGTAAGATTGACTGAAATCAATGTTAATTACTTTGAAGTTATATTTTTAAAACTGGAAGTGTTAGATTATGTTTTTAAGGATTCAGTTCTAAATGCTAGTGCAAAATGGAAGCATGCTTCTAAAAATTCATTTTATATTGATTTACTCAGAAGAATATTAATACTGGAAAAAGAATTATTGCAACCTTTTATTTTGTAATTTGTAAGCAATTGTTTTCTTAAAATTAAACTACAGAAAAGCAACATTTAAACCATGTTAAATTAAAATGAAATATGCACACTTTCTGTGCTTCTGTATCATTTCAAGTACTGGCTTCTATGCAAATCCTCTACCTTTCAAGGAATTCCATGTGTATTCTTTGGCATGCATAAGGCTGCTATTAACAGCATTAAAGTTATACACATAGAAGTATATATTATGGAAAACAATATTTCCAATTACTTTTATTTTCAAAGTGACTAAGCATTAGGAAAAGAAACCATTAAGTTCAGTGAAGTAAAATTAAAAGAGCATTTACCTTTTTAATGTTTAAAAGACAAATACTATTAACTAAAATCTGATTAATTTTTATCCTTTGTGGTTTATCTTACAATAGAATCAACATCACATCCTCTGATTAACAGAGCCTATACTGTATGATCATCTTTCCCACATATATATGAAGTAATTTCAAAACTTACATCAACATATTGTGCAATATTAATAGTAAAACATATAAAATGATTTCTTGTTTCTTTTTCACCTTGTACTACAAATAATTAGAAAGATTAATGAGAGGGAAAATAGAAAATTTGTTTCTTTTTGGAGGTGTGGAATTGGAGATTTTTTTCATTAAGGCCCTTAACAACTTTTGCCAAGAACTTCAGAATAAACCAGTGTAAAATTTTATTTTTATTGTTTACATGGACACCAGAAGCTATGTAACACAAGACATATTATCAAAAATGCTTGTAGAAACATGTTTGTAAAGTATGGATGCTCTGTTAGTATTTATATAAATATATCACATTCTCTTTGCCTCCCTTATGTTTACTGAACTTGAAAATAGTATTAATAGAAATAAAAGTTAATGATGCTTTGTTTAATCCTAGAAAATGAAAATATAATAGCTGTTCTACACAATGTATGACACTTGTGTTATGACCCATGTACATTAATATGTTTTAGATGTTGCTCTATTGAAACTAAAAGAAATCTATGTAGGCATGGAATCATTAATTATCTCAAGTTTTAAAATACATATTCTCCATTAAAGAAAACTTCATATTGATTCTGTCAAGTGTACTTCAAGCTAGATTGCTTTCCATCTGATTTTGCTAAACTTAATTCCAGGTAAATGTCTTTTGAATTTGGGTAAAGTTATATTAAAAATATAAAAGAAAATACCAAACTTATCAGGACTTCTGTGATATAGCTTAAATTTCATTTTATCTTTAACCTATTTACATATACAAAATCATGTCAGTTGGCTATTCTATTAAAGTTAAGTATAAACTTATTTAAAACTATGAGTGTTAAAATCCCTTAAACTATACCAGTTAAAACACTAATTTAACTGGGAAATTGTTTTTAAAGCATCCATTACATTGTTTTAAATTGCTCTATCACCTCAGGAGGCTTTTGGCAAATGCCACTTAACTAGAAGCACCAGTGGATGAAATAGTTGTTCTCAAGTACTCTTTCTATTACATTAATTCTAGTATTTAATTATTACTTCTGCCCTGTAATTTTTTATATATCTATGAAAAGGCATTGTAGTTTTGCATTAAAATCTTTATGTTCAAATGTAATTTATAAATAAATTATAGAACTTTTCCTTTAAAGCAATATGAATGAACTTTTCTACAGCAGGAGTATAAAGCTTTAAATTTAGGAATAATCCATCATGTCCTATACTAGATTACAGTTTATAGTGTATTTTATTTTTATGTTTAAAAATACATGGTAAATGCCATTTCATCAATGCTATGATACCCTTTAGAAATAGTAAAAAAATGGTTAATCTAAATGTGAAATACAGATCTTAGTGACAAAGTTCACTGAAAAATTAGAAAGTGTTCCTTCCCTCCTGCAATAAAGTACTTTTTAAAACAATCTCTTTCAACTTTCCTCCCCTCCTACACTTTTGATATTTGCATATATTTTCTGTATACAATCACTCATTTGTTTTTGGGGGGGTGGGTTGTAAGTTGTCCCATATTCCCCCTTCCCCCTTGTTCTCTCTAATATTTTTACTCTACTGAAAATGTGTTTTAGATTCTATACAATCACTGATGATCAGTTTATAAATTCTTTCAGATTAATTTTAAGGCATAAAATTACTTTGCTGAAAGATGAAAGGAGTTTTCAATATGAAGCATCATGTATAAATCAAATTAAATAATCATGATTTTTCCACAACAAATTAAGAGTTTTCTTATGAAACAGGGAGTACCATTTTCCAGTCACAAAAATATACCTAGAATTTCAGTTAATGGAATTGTATTCATGAATGGAATTATAAATAGTTCCATTTAAAAACAATGTTTCTAGCAACATTACGTATCTCACAATGTTTATTTTTATACCTCAATTTTACAATTGTTAAAGCATACATCAGGATTGTTATTTCCACATATTAATTTTATACCATTAAAATTGCCTACTAACCCAGAGAAAAGCTAACAGGGCTACATAGGGGGG
>JANHFM010003852.1:35562-46481 GCA_032468115.1 Grayia smithii
GGGGGAGCGTCTTGGGGACTTAACATTCCAAATGAATTAAAGACACAAGCCTTGGATCACTTTTTCGGCAGTCTCACTGGCATTTAAGGCTTGAAATGTTATTTTTACAAAAAAAGCTACATTTTTTTGCTTTTAAATGACTCATTTGGCCAGAAGACAATGAGAGAAATCTTATTTGGAATATAAGAGCGAAACATGCAGGAAAAAGAGCCACAAAGTTTGCTTTATATTTCAAACATTTTCTCTACCATAACATATTTATTTTTAAGCCTATTTATTTATTATACAAGTCTAAAAATTATACACTTAGTAAAGGATTTTTTCAGAAGCATATTTCAAAAAGTAATTCTGATCATTGGTAATAAAGAGAATCACCAAGAGAGGAAATAATAACTTTCAAACTAATTCCTTTAATTATCTGTAGATATCTCAACATTTAAATTTTAAACCATGTAGTATCTTTCGGAACATAAAGCTTTCCAAGATCATACAGTATATATTTGCATTTTCTTTTTGAAAACCCAAAAACAAAATTCTTACAAAGAAAAAGAAAACACAAAGGAATAATTCTGTGCTGTATCCTGAAACATTAGCAAACGTTTTGTTTCACAGAATTCAGTAATAGAATGCTGTTTTCTTTCAGAATTGCAGAAAAACTATTCTTTTTTCTCCTGAGAACCTCGTTTGTTTCTGTACTTTTTTCTCAAAGTGTCCACATTTTCGTCTCGAAGATTGTTTGCTGTAAAAAGCAGGTACAGCATGTCTCAACAATGTTTTTAACGGCAGCCTAGACTTGGCCTGTCACCTCCAACCCCTTCAGTTCAATAACTTTAACCCCCAGTTTCTTTCCTTTTAAGAAAGACACTTGTTGGACTTTTTCTTACTCAAGTTATTTTGTTTTGTTCATATAACTCAGCTTCAAATCACATAATAAAGGAAGTGCACTAAAAACAATGTTCCTCTCTCGAAAATAATTATTTTTAAACAGAACAGACTAATCGACGTTTATGTAAAAGCATTAATTTTATTTCTGGAAGAATTCAAAGCGAAATCCGAAATTATAAAATAACCCCTTTCCCCATCCCCGTTCCTATTTTAACCCTTTTTTTTGTTTTAATTATTTCAGCATTCAGTTATTTTCCGTGTTATTTCCTGCCGCTCCCTCTTCCCCCCACCCCATCCCCGCCAGAAAGTCTTGTTCTAAAAATTCACCACCGAACAGATGTTTCCCTTTGTATCAGTAGAGCGCTCGCCCGGGTTCGTTCTTCGTCTTCGCCATCCCACGTGAGCTACAGCTTTACGGAACTTTCCTCGGTGAAGAGAAGTAAAAGAGAGTCCCAAATAAAAGACGCAGAAAGGGGGGGGGGAGAGAGGGAGTCCCTCCTACTTATTTACCAGCGTTGCTTGCTGGAAACCCACGAGCTGCGCAGGGACGAGAGTTACAAAGTCGCGCCGTTTCCACAACTGGGCGCCTGCGGAAGCTTAGTTTGGCATCAGCTCGTGCAGCCCCCTCGCAGTTGCGGTAGGACAAGGCGAACCTTGGGCTAAAAGTGCAAAGGCGGCCAACAGCTGCGATGGCTTCTTCGTGAACAATGGGGCGGCTGGAGGAAAAGGCTCGGCGGCTCCACTTCCTCTCCTCGCACGGCCCAACCCACTCCCCTGCCTCGGCTTGTGCTGCTTGCAACTTATGCGCGATGTTTCCAGCAGCACTTCCTGCCTGGATGATCCCCGAGGTATTCGGGCTCAGCTGCTGCCTTGGGGAATCCGCTGTCCCGCTCGCACATACACCCCGTTCTCCTCCAGGACCAACAGGCATCTCCCCAACTACCCCAGCACTCTTGACGCCCCTCTCGGCTTCTTCGTTGGGGACCAGCCCATGTGTTCTCGCTGCCCGGCGCAGCTAGGCCCAGCCGCCGCCTCGCAAAGGTTCCCTTCGAGGCGCGGTTTCTTCTTTTAAGCCCTCCCGCTAGCCAGCTTAGTCCTGCACAAGCAGGCCCCTCAGTTGACTCTCATTTTGTAAGTGACACCCGCGAATTCATTCTTTCACCTGCTCACGCTCAACCTCTCTCATCAAGTACAACGCAAAGGGCTTTGAGGAGGGAAGGGGATGGGATTATGGGGCTTGGCTGCTCGCCAGCAGCAGCTCAGCTTCTCTCTTCCTGCCTAAGGTCCGGGGTTCCAATTAGGACCAGCTTCATAAGCCCCTGCGAAAACCCCGCCACTGCTTTGCCGGCCCACCCCGGTCCTGCTTTTTATCTTCTCCCTGCACTAGCGCTGCCTACAGGAAAATCAATGCTTCTGCCCACCTCTCAACACCACTGCGTAGTATCTTCCTACAGCTCTGTGTGCTGGTCAAAAACTATCATCAGTAGCAGTATTCTCACAGCAATGGCTCTTGAGCAGGAGGCAAAGTCTTGAGCTAAACAAAACAAGTCCAAGCATTGAGAGTGCAACAGCATTCCCCAGACATTACAAATCACTAGAAAGGATTTGTGAATCTCTAGCTGAACTAGAACCAGGCCCTTACTCTGAAGAAGACACTTGTATTGCTTGAGGTCTGTTGCTACTCTTCAAATTATCCTGCTCATAAATCCTCTTTAACAGTTATCAGTAATAGTGCTCTGACACTTATAAATAAGTCCCACTGAGTTCAATAGGACTTACGTTTTGGTACTTTTACTACTAGTCATTAGATCTATAACTTCCCACTTCCAAAGCCACAACAGTCATTGAGTGTAATACAGATCTATTTTTTGAAGTGCAGCTCAGTACTCTTACAGTTGGCTCTAGAAATATGTTTTGACTTTTAGTGGATTGATTACATTTTGAAGGAAGAGATAGAGTGGTTTTGTCAGTCACTTTTTTATAAGCAATTCTTCTCTTTGTTTATAAAATTCAGGTTAATGATATTGGTAGCATTATCAGGATACTTTGATGTTTATTTGATGTTAACTAGACTGCTTAAATTGCAATGAAAATCCATATTTCTAAATGTGCTTGTGTCTGATAGATGTGAATTATAGGACATTATAGACATTTAGTTGGCAACCTTTCATAAGTCATTGAAATGCTTCCATGATTATTTGAGAGAAATGGCCACTGAGATTGGTGAGAACTCTTCAAGGAAAAATGCTCAAATGATTCCAAGCTGATCACACAATCAGGGATATTGGATCTTAAATGGATTTAATTGGTTATTTCATATATTGGGGCTTTATTTCCAAGCAGTTATCAGGACAAGTTTCAGTTGCAAAGCCCAAGTAATCAAACAAAATTGATTCAGAATAAATAAATTATGGATGACCATAGTAATTCTCAGTAAATTCTTTACTATAGTCTTGGAATTTGCATTCATTCAAATAATACATATAGGATCAGACGCATAATCAATTTAAGGAGATTTAGCACTAATTAGAAATTGGGCTGAAATGCTCTAATGTGAGAGAAGATAAGAGTGACTAATATTAATGCTATATCTTATACTATCTTATTTTTTATTTTCCCATTGCACAAATCAGTTTAGAGCAATAGCATTCTATGAATTTGTTAAGTATTTTATTCTGATCTTAGATACTGACTCTATTACTATGCCACTACTAACATTGAATAAAAAAGCATTTCTTGTCTGGTAAAGAAAACACTTGTCAATCATATTCAACAGGCAACAAGCAGGTCCAAATGTCCCTGCTGGCCTGTGGACAAGAGCTTCGACAAAACATTTAAAGGGATTTGAAGAGTCATAGAGCATCTGCCTTTTATTGCATCTTAAAGGTGGAGGGATCTTTTTGTTCTTTCTACATGATTTGCTTGTATTGATTATAGCGCCAGCAGCAAGGATGTGCTAAATAAGCCCTAAGGTAATGCCTTTACACTCGTTTCCATAATGTGCCAATGCTTCTAAGTTAAAACCTGTCCCATTACAGTTTTTCATTTAAAATGGAGCATAACTCCCCTTGGCTGTTAAGGAGAATTTCTGCCTTTGCAATAACCTTTGGCTCTGTTGCAGAGGGTCACCATTTAGTTCCTACTGACAAAGAAAGAAAGGGAAGTCATGATTTTTGGATAATAAGTATCTCTTCTCCTTTCCCCCTCCTCTTGCAGGGTCTCCAAACCTGAAAGTTCAGCTCCGCATGCTCAGAGCGCTGCACTTTGTTCCTGTTCACAATCTCCCACGTTTGAAAGACTTAAGCAAATAAATAAATAAATCAGGCAATGACCTGAAGATGTTCCAGATGCGGTTGCTGTTGCACGTGATTTGAACGCCCAAACTTCGGGGCTATTCAGCAACCTCCGCAAAGACTGAAGGGGTGGGAAAACAAGTGAGAGGTGAGGGGAGGAACACCCCGTGGAAACTGCTGGGGAAAGAGCACTGTCTGCCCAAATTAGATCGCGTGTAACTGAAGCACGCAGAGAAAGAAGTTGTGTGCTCTCCCAGACTCCCAAAGCTTTTTTAAAAAAAATAACTAAAAGCCATTTTTCATAATTCAAGGCGGTACCAGGTAACATTTTTATTTACTTTTAACTGGAGGTGCAGAATTAAATTACAGTAGTTCTCGATGTCTTTTTTCATACTCTTAAAATATTCTAGATTTTTTTTTTGAGAAAGTCATATAAGAGTGTCATTTTTTCTAAGGGCGGGAAGAGACGGGCTAAAATGCCGAAGCAGTCACCCACTGACCTGCTTTGCTGCTCCCCCTCTCCAGTCAGGAAGAAGAAAAGCAGAAACAAAGAGTCCTAAACCTTTGCTTCAAAGGCTTTTGGAGGAAAGGGGGAGGGGAGATGACCAGGGTCTAGGAAATGCTGAGTAGGAAATGCCTTGACTCATCACAACCCGCACATTTCCAAGGACCAACCCTTCAACTATGATCCTGGGGGTGGGGGGTGGGGGTTCAGTTCCAGCCTCTCATTTCTATATTTCAGGTCGTGGCCGCTTGCTTTTCCCCTTTCCAACCTACTTCCTCCTAACATCGTGGCCTGCTTTCATCTGCTTCTCTGTAGTTTAAGGAACGCCCGTGTTTCTTCAAGCCTGTTGTTGCTATTAAAAATAATCCTTATAAGTATTAACTGATTTCAATAAATTCAATTAATTATTGTGCTCGGGAATTATCCTTAATAATTACTTGTAATCGTGCACCCCATCACGCCGATTCCGAATCTGCGAGAATAAATCTCGCTGGAACCAAAATAGTTTTAAAGTTGTGTGTTTGAAACGTTATTATTGTTATTACCATCATCATCATCACCTATGGAAAGGTTCTCCGGGGATGCTCAACAGAGCCTTCCTTGCAAGCGGCTGCCCCCAGCGACAGAGCAGGGCACAACAGCTTTAGAATCTAGACCTCACGAAAAGGAGGGGGGAAAGCGAAGAGGGCGGGATTGAGAGAGCGATTATGAGAGGCTCGAGCTCGGCACGAGTGCGCCCCCGGCGCAATGGATTCTGGGTAAGCAAGTGGCCGCGCGGCAAAAGGAAGCGCCAAGGGGTTGCGGGGGGGGGGGGAGGAGAGACAGAGAGAGGCAGGCAGGAGGTGAAAGGTTAGCGGCCTGGAGGCCCCGCCCTTTGCGCCTGGGTGCTTGAATGAATGGAAGGACTGCGAGGGTTGAAGATTAGAGCTGCGGCAGTGGCGGCAGCGCTGGTATTGCACAGTGTTCCATGTGCAGCTCCCAGAGATTCTGCATGTCTCCCTCCCTCCCGGCGGGACAAGCAGGCAGTGGTGCATTGCATTTGTATAAGAAGTAGTTGAGCTCAACAATCTCCTCCTCCCAACGCGTCTGTCGGACAATGCCACCAAGAATTGCAATCATGGGGGCTTTGCTCTTCTCTGCTCCCCTTGCCACGATACAAGCTAGGAGCCAGGACGAGGGCCAGCACTTCGCTCTCGCATATGAAGCTGAGATATTGCTGGAGACACTGACCTCCCTCAGCCTGCAAGGCGGTGCTCTCTCTCACTCTTTCTTTCTTTCTTTCACCCTCCTACCGACCATCACCATTTACTTTTTCCCTCCTTTGCCTGTAAACACGCGCGCACACATACACACAGAGACAACATAGTACAAGGAACAGAAATCATTTTTATAGTGCCCCCGCATTTGCCTCGCGGCCTTTTCTGTTCCCCTTCAGAGCTCTGTTGTTGTACCCCACAAAAAGAAGTCTTTTTGTTGTTGTTGTTCACTTAATTCCCCTTTCGGGCAGGTTTCCTGAGGGTAGCCTCCTTGGTCGCTCCAGAATTTGCTTTACATTTCAAGCCTCCCAACCCATCCCTTCCTTATTCCCTGGTCCTCAGTCACCCTCAGTATGCTGTATTCTTGGCCCAAAAGAACAAACTGCTCTGCTGCCTCTTAGCACAGTCCGGGAGGGCGTCCCCAGCCTCGAAACCTTGGATTTCGATTTGACCTGTCGCTGTTCTCTTCGTACGGCAGCGGTTGGTGCGGTCTTTTCGCCGATAAGTTTTCGTTTAAATCCGCGCCGCCTTATTCCTCAAATATTGTAAGGCGTTCGCTACATCGTTTCTAAAAGCAACAAAGTTGGGAGAGTTCTACGCTTTTTCCCCCTTAACCCTCCCTTCCGCTCCCCAGTTCTTGCTTCTCGCGGAGAAATGGAGGAAGAAATGTAAAACGCTTCACCGGGGAAGTGATTCCCTTTGTTCTTTCATTGTTTCTCCCCGAACTGGCAGCAATAATCACTAACACTTACCTTCTCTCTTTTTTGCTGCGAAATCCAGGCGTTCCCATCAGCTGTAAATATACAATCCACTTTGAAAAGAGATTAGAAATGTTGGGAGAGTTTCTTTTGCACACCCTTCTCTTTTTGGTGCAAGATTAAGTTGCCGAGCACGTTGTTGCAAGCTGGAGCCCCCCCTCTCCTTGGTGAATGGTCACGTTTAGGGCCCTCCAAGGCCATCCTAATTCTGCCAGTAGAATCGAGGATATTGAAGGTCTAAACTTTCAAAAGAGAAGGGGGCCTTAGACTAGCCTGCTCACAAATGCTCTTGGGTTTGCAGGGGAGGGGGTTCAACCGCTTTCCCCAAGCATGCAGTAAGGGAAATGCTAGAAAAGGAAAGAAGGAAAGTTTCTACTTTATTGATTCTTCATGAGCACTAAGTTAAAAGAGAAGCACAGCATATATTTGAAATCCACCACCACATTCTGTTCTGTTTTCTACCCACATGGCGAACCTTAAGAGACTTGAAAAATAAAATGATCTGGTTGTAGAGTTCCTGGATAGAAAGTTTTAAATTGCATAGGAAACTCAAAAAATATGTTGAAAAGAAAAAGGATTACTGTTTTAAAAATACAAGAGTGTGTGTTTATTTAATGCAATGATCAATTGAGCAAAGTCAGCTTGTTTTCAAGGGTTTCTACCTATTTTCTTTGATGCTTAAGGTCCAATATTACAGTCTCAATGCACAAACCTTTTAATCTAAATAGGATGAGGTTTGCTGATGCAGTGGCTGTTTGAATTGATCGTTATGTCTGAACAAATGAGAGGGATTTGTAGCCTCCTTTGGTTTCCGCAGCTCTCAGATACATTAAAAGAAGGCACTCACTGCCAACCTCCATCTTCATCTGGGGACTGAATTGAGTGTACCTTGCTTTTCATCCTCATATTTTAAAACCTCACTGAGTACCCACAAACATTTACTTGGACTATTTTTCTGAAGAGATGAATTTCCTCGCCAACCTTTTTAATTTCTAAATCTGGGCTACTGATAAAATAAGTATCACACTCTCAAAAATGGAAGGGATAATGTTAATGTTTTTCCTATCTCTCTTATTGCATGTCCTACACTTTCTCTTAATGACTCTTCTTCTTCTCCACCTTCCCCAAGAACAACTGTTATCCTCCCAAAGAAAAACAACAACAAAGATTCCAATAATAATAGGAATAGTCAAGTCAAGAAATATGTGGGACAGATGAAGAGATTTTCTGAGCCAATATTTAATTGACATCAAAATGTTCTGAGATTGTAAACATTCCTTATGAATGCAGCCAAAATAAGCAGGCATTGTCTTGCTTTTATCACAATTGTAATTATGGTGTCCTTTTAACTGCCTCATAGCAAGTGAGATAAAGGAATTATCCTGTAGCTTCAGATTAAATCTTTCTTTTCCCCCTCCCTTGCTCCCTCGCTCCCTCCCTCTGGGTACAGGTCATCAGGAACCTCAGATACCTGGGAAATGCAGAATGTTAGAAGTCTAGCCATTCCTTGCACCATGGAAGTAAATTGTACTACACTGTAATTTGGTGAAATCTATAACCTTTGGATCATCTACATTTGTAATTGCCTTTTACTGCTCCCTTCAATTTTTGTATCTTGATTTTCAGTGGTCTTCCAGGGTGGGGGATAAATAATGATGGGAGGAGGGTTGAACTTAGGATACTTTTTTTTCCATGCAGTCTAGGTTTTTGCCCACCTGTATGTAAGAAACGCCAGCCTGTTCTTTTTGTTTACTGCACCTTTGTGTCTAATTAAAAATGCCCACTTTTAGGAACCTTGCAGAACAAAGACTCCCCAAATCCTCTTTACATCCAAGGATTTGCAAATTTATAAAGGCTGCATTGAATTTGGGATGGGTCAGGGGGCAAAAAAAGGGTAGAAGGTCACTGCATTTTGATTATGGGTCAGTAGGCAACATGGCACACGGTTTGTGTCCCAAAAACTCTTTTTTAAGTTTAAAAACAAAGATGAACCAAATTTCTAGGGAGAAAGAAATAATTAAAAATGGAAAAGGTCCTCTCTTTATAGGACCTGTTAGGTAGAAAGGATATTCCATGGGAGAAGATAAAGCTTGGGAAATGCTGAAGGGAAAAGCAGCCTTTAGTACCATGATAAATGTGGCTTTGTTTACAAAGGAATAATCCAAGAGCCTTACCTTATGTTACAAAAATATTATTATGGCTTTTAGACTATTTTTTAATAGTTGTAGTTGTAATGTGTTAAAAAAGTACCTATGTTTTCTATGTTTTTTTTAAATCAATTTGAGGCTTTTAATTTATAGTCACATAGTCTTTTAATTATTGTCTCATCTTTCACATGCCATCACCCTAACTACTTTGGATATATTATTAAGGGTGATAAGTACATCATATGTACTTACTGTGAATCCCTATTTTGAACGAGAAAATATTTCTTCTGGTGTACACGTACAAACATACTTGCTCCCGCATACACACAAAACACAAAGTGGTATTCAGGATAGCTCTGGAAGACTAAGCTACATCAAGCAGAAAGAGATAATAATACAGAATAAATAAACAAACACCAGCATTGCATGAAGGAGGGCATTGTAATGTGAAAATGTATCAAGATAAAGTGAATTTAAGGACTTAGAGAAGCAGAAGTTTAAAGTGCTGTTGCATTTCACAAGTAAATCTTTAAAAGGCTATAAATGGTTCTGAGTAATTCTTCCAGAAAGAAGAGATCAGCTTGGATTGTCCTGCTGTTTTAACACCATCCTGATAATTCTGTGAAAATATATCGAAGTACAATCTGAAGGGGCAGTTTCAAATAGAAACACACTCAGCCCTTCAAATTCACACAACAATCCAATATATTTTTATATCAAAACAAGAATTATTGGAGTGCTCATAGGGACCTATTTACACCATTAGGAGAATAATTCTATTTTTCTCTGTTATTTTCTAATTAGCTTTATCATCTTCCAAGAGTGCTTCAAAATGACATATGAACTAAGGTTAAAAAAAACATTAAATCTACTGCATGAGTAAGAAGCATATTTGACTGATCATCTGTCTACTATATATGTAAGCTAGTCAGGAACCTTTGTATCACAAGTCTTCCCATCTCACAATTCAGGTAAGCTGACCGGCAAAGACTAAAATAATTCACCTCTGTCATTTTGTGTTTGTTTTTTCATTAATTTGTAACAGAAAATCTTTTAATGGGAATTAAGAGGATGGTCCTTGGTTCTCTTGAAATAAGATTTTCAAAAGAGCTGAAAATGCTAGTGCCCCATTACAGTAGCCCAGTTTGCAAAATGCTTAAAAGTTAGGAGCTTTTCTACTGCATAGATCCCCACACAGTGTAAGCCTGTTATTCCACAAAGAAACGGGAGGCCCAGTTCCACGCCTTTAGCACCTTAAGTACTTTCCCAGCAGCACCCATAATTCAGTGGAGTTAAAGTGAACCTTGTTACTAGCCCAGCTTTTGAGAAGATTTCATCAGGATTTAGGCAAAGAACTACCGGGCATTCAGGAATAAATCCCAGTATGCTGGTCTTCCCAGGGACTTCTGTGATAGGAAGGTGAAGAACTGAGGGCAAGGTTCCTGGGTTGGAAGTCAGTCACAGTCGGCCAGAAGACAGATCCTTCAGGAGGGAGCCTGCTTAAGGCTGGAACCCGAGACAGCCAGAATTGGAGCATGTTGCTTTAGCTGGGCTGAAAGATCATAACCCAGCAGAGGGGGAGGAGGAAAGGGCCTGTGTTGCTTTTCCTCTAAGAATGTCTCTCTGGAAATGACCGGAAGCAAACACCTTAAATTTTCACTGGCTCATTCATATACATGCACAAAATGGACATGGTTTCTTACATTGCGTGGAATATGGAAGTAGGGGAAAGGAGGTGATTTTTTAATGTAAATAATGTGAATTCTAAATGCAGCTCCCAGATTGCAGCAGGCGATCTATGATCCCTAGGACAGCCCCAGTATTTCTCTCTCTCTCTCCCTCCCTCCCCCACCTCTCTCTTTCTTTCTTTCTTTCTTTTTTCTTCTTCCTTCCTTCCTTTCTTCCTTTCTTTCTTTCTTTCTTTCTTTCTTTCTTTCTTTCTTTCTTCTCACTTAGGGGTCTCTGAGCTATTGTTTATAAATCCAGCTTGCCTCCAAACATGCTGCCAGAAAGATCCTGTGAGGGCATCTTGCTTTGATGATCACAAGAAAACCAACAGCTTTCTTCCCCCCACC
>JANHFM010003852.1:50259-61614 GCA_032468115.1 Grayia smithii
AAAAATGAAGAAGAGAAGGAGGAAGAGGAGGAGGGGAAAGAGGAGGAGGAGAAAAAAGAGGAGGAAGAGGAGGAGGAAGAAAAGAGGAAGGAGGAAAGAGGGAGGAGAAAGGTGGAAAAGGAAGAAGGAAGAGGAGAAGAAGAAAGAAGGAGGAAGGGAGAAGGAGGGAGGAAAAGGAGGAAGAGGAAGAAGAAGAAAAAGAAAAAAAGAACTAAAACGGTGCCAGTAATCCAATTCCAATCCGTTCCTTTAATAGCCAAGCGCCGTCGAGCTGCCTTTGGGCTGGCTGAGAACCTCTGGATTGTTTAATAGAAAGATTTATATACTAACAGTATTATTTACTTTGGGAGGGAAGGTGGCAGTCTAAGAGTATGCTAATTAGCCAAAGATTGGGGAGGGGGGCACGAAGGGGGTGGAATATCAATTTTTATTGCATCACCTGTCAGGAGTGTCCAATCAGCGCTGGCTTTAGGGGAATTAATTGATGAAGGTGTCTCCGGACGAGCTCACTTCACTCTGTCATTTGATTTGGAGCGAAAGCAGCGGCGGGAAGAACGGCTGCGTGGCTCTTCTGCCTCCTTCAGCAGCCCTCTGGCTTTACATTCCTTTATCCTGGGCTGGACAGGGGGAAGAGCCGCCAGCCCAAGGACAGGTAGTGAGCCTGCCTCCTCAGCTACGTCGCGAGAAAGGCCGGGGCCACCAAACTGATATATTCCCTCCCACTCCCCAGGACATGATTTTTTTATTTCCACCCTCCAGGGCTCTTTCCACTTCTCCTCCCTTCTGCCTTGCGCTTCTGATTTTTTTTAGTCCTCCGAAGTTTGATCAGGAATAACACGCTTTGTTCTTTTCCATTCAGTAGGATGCCTTGAGACCAATCCAGCATCTGGCTAAGGATTTTTTAAATTTTCCTTTTCGTGTGTGGATTTCTTTTTTTCCTCTCTCTATCTCTGCCGCCCCACCCGCCCGACATCGCACCTTTTCTTCCTGCTGCTGATCGCCGTTCCAACTTGTGGGGTGCACGGCGGGCCGTCGCCCATCCATTTCCCGCTTTCCCTGCCCAGATGCTAAGCTTAATTTAAGGCGCACCATGGAAGATTTGAAGTCGGGTTTCGAAGAGGTGGATGGCGTACGCCTGGGCTACCTGATGATCCGGGGTAAGCAGATGTTCCCCCTCTCGCAGGTCTTCACAGATCTTCTGAAGAACATCCCGCGCACCACGGTGCACAAGCGCATGGACCACCTGAAAGTCCAAAAGCACCAATGCGACCTGGAGGAACTGCGGAAGCTCAAGTCCATCAACTCCATAGCTTTTCACGCCGCCAAATGCACTCTTATTTCCCGCGAGGATGTAGAGGCGCTTTATACTTCGTGCAAGACCGAACGGGTCCTGAGAACCAAGCGTCGGGGGGGCGCCAAGCCTGACCAGGGGACCCCGCGCTCCGACCCCTACGCGGCTTTTTGGAAAGACGGCGGCAAACTTTGCCTGAGCTTGAAAGAAGGGACTACCAGCCAAGCTAGCAGCAGAAAGAAAGCAGCCTGGCGCAAGGCGGCGGCCGCGGCGGCGGCCGCACAAGCAGAAGCTTTCCTACCGGCTTCGGATCTACCTCATTTTTGGAGCAAATCCGCCGGGCGCAGTTTGCCAAGCTTTGCCCAATCGCCTAGCAATGAGGCTGTAAACTATGAAACGGCCCAGCTTGGCCCCGGCTATGTCTCGCTGGCCACAGAACCCGCTTGTTTTCGGAGCCTGCTCTGCTCCAAGCATCCTCATTACTACTACCATTCCTCGGCCGCCATTGCCACCCAGCCTAAGCTCGCGGCGGCAGCGGCGGCTGCAGCGGCGGCGGCGGCGGCGGCGGCAGCAGCAGCAGCAGCAGTCTCTAGAAGCAAACCGCTGGGTCTGGGCTGCAGAACGAAGCGGAAAAAGAGCACCGAGAGGCGTTTCTCTGCCGGGTGCGGGCGGCGTGTGGTGATCCTGCCCCGAGCTTGCAAAGCAGCTCGGAGCGCCGTGGCAGAGAGGCTGCCTGGACTGAGCGGCTTTCTGACCCCGCAGCCTACCCCGGCTTTCCCGGATCCTTACAGTAGCGACTCGGAATCCAGCTCCTATTCGAATCACGCAGACAACGACTCCGACTTCTGCTCCAGCCTGAGCAGCACCAGCAATTCCGGTTCTTCTGAGGAAGAAGAGGAGGAAGGCAGCTGCGCCTCGGATTCCAGTGAACTCAGCTCTGACGAGGAAGGGCAAGAAGAGGAAGAAGAGGAGGAGGAGGAGGAGGAGGAGGAGGAGGAGGAGGAAGAGACCAGCTCGGAATCTGATTCCAGCTCCGGGTCCAGCCACGTCTCGGTCCAGAGTATCCGCTTCAGGCGCACTAGCTTCTGCAAATCGCCCACCCTCCAGAATTCAGCCAGCCTCGTGCCCCATCCGCCTCATTTTGCTAGCCACGAGGAGCTTCCAGGTCCAGCGCAATTCGTCAAATGCGAAGCGTCGGAAGAACCTGAGGACTGGAGGATCCCGGCTGGCTGGCTTTCAAAAGCTGAGCCGGGCTTGGACTGCACCACTCATCCTGCCGGCAGTGCGTTCTTAGGATTGCTGGAACAGCCCACGGAAGGAGCCAGTGGCGGCGAGGGAAGATCCCTCTTGACTGGCGAGGACCACTCCACACTCGTGCCTGAGGTAAAGTCTCTTGACCTGCCTGGGGTCCCCTGGTTAGCCTGCGGTGACTCTTCTAGCTTAAAGCCAAACTACATTTTGCCCCAAGCAAGATTTTTCGGAGAGGGCCAGATCTGCCAGCCTGCCCTTGCCTCTCACCCTCACCCTTCTCCTTTTTCTCCAACTGGTGCAGATAATACCACTGCTGCCCTAACCCACCTGTCCAAGGAGCTTCTGGGAAATGCTCAGTTCAGTGGGAGATCAGCCACTTGCCAGGGAACTGCTGCTGTTGCAAGTCCAGATCTCCAAAGCCATGTCCAGCTCCTCTCTTTTGTGCCCATTGCCCAGATCAAAGTTGAGGACAGCAGTGCTAATGCTGAGTATGGAGCTCTCCCAGTACAGATCCCACTCAAATGGGAAGAGAGTGACCAGGAGACCAAGGTGGAGGCCGACTGCCAGTCATCACCACAGCCCGGCCCCACCCAGCATCCTGGAACTCTTCTGCTGTCAGCCAAGGCAGACCCTACCTGCCTAGAGAACTCTCCTAGTCCTCCCAAGAGCACTCTGTGTCCAGTGTCTTTGAGCCGGACCCTTGCTGCATGCACTTTAGGCACTGCTTCTGCTGCCAAACCTGAGGACGGGGATTACAAATTTGGAGCCCGGGTGAGGAAGAACTACCGCACCTTGGTGTTGGGCAAACGAGCCACCATACCGAGCCCAGCACCACTCAAACCAAATCTGAAATCGGCACGCAACCCCCGGCCACCTCCAGGGAAACTCCCAGAAGCTCAGGATGGTGGCTTGGATGACTTAACTGTTCTTAACCGACGCAAGAGGGTGGGCAGCAATGTCACCTCCACCCTCAAGAGGCCATTCAGTTTCATGGGCAACTTTCCCTGCCCTCCCTCCTTGGTGGTTGGCCCAGATGGAGATCTCACACCAGCCTATACCTTAAGCACTGCCAAGAGTGCCCAACCACCACCCAAGGCCCATCCTATCTGGAAATGGCAGCTGGGTGGGTCACCAATACCTCTCCCACCCAGCCACAAGTTCAGGAAACTGAACTAAAGAAAGAGCTAGGATGGGAATTCTACTTTTATGGTTGATGTGAGGATGGCTTGAGTTTCTGAATTCATCTTAATAATAATAGTTATAACTAATATCATTTTGATTCTCTCCCTTTCCCAAACACCTTCTTTTCACTACAGTTCACTACTCTGGTTTTTCTTCTATCGCATCTGCTTGCATTTTGATTTTTGGAATTTTAGTTTATCCCTCCCAGTCACTGGGGGGGGGGGGAGACAGCAAAAATTGGATTACTTTTTTTGCCATGAAAACAGTTAATGGGGGGGAAGAGGCTAGTAGTGTGCATGAAGGGAGAGAGATCTAACATTCCACAGACTACTTCAAGCAAAAGTCTCAAGTTAATTAAAAACAAACAAACAACACCTCAGTGGACTCTCTCAAAGCTGGAACACTTTACTGTCTCAGATTGCTCATAATGCACCTGGTACCTCAATCCAATTGTTACAAGTAAATGCTTGGGGTTTGGGATTTTATTAGTTGAAAGGTTATTTGAATGAGCCATTAATATGTAATGCACTAGATCTGGAAAATGGAAGTCTGTACAATTTTATTCAATTTTATTCAGCAAGACGTTGCACAGGGACTTTATCATTTAGTTGTGGGGAGGGGTGTGTGCAAGCTTCTTCTTAACTTCTAAGTATCCCCCCACCTCTTAATCCTCACCTCATTTCCTTTCTATCAAAATAACTAATATGCCTACATTTAGCATAGAGTGTATGTTTCTAGATCATTGCTGGGACAATTGTTTCTTTCACAGCTGAAAATCAATAGAAGCAGTTAAATTTAGTTGGATTCTTGTTAAAATTAAAAATAAAATGATCCAGGACCAGTCAGCTTTTTAAAAAAGCAAGGGAGGAGCATTCTATCCCTTCCCATAATAAATTGTTCAGAATGTCCACATATCATATCTTGGTTACAGCATTCAGTCTCCTGTATCACAGAGACTTGTGCACATTTAATTTAGAAAGCCGCTTCCCCATACCAGCCCCTGAATGATTGATAAGGACTGCAGTCTTAGAAGAATTAGGATTGCAATGGAGCAGACTGAAGCTATGTTTTATTGGAAAGATGAAGGAGTATCCATAATTGTGTGTCTCTCAATTGAAAAAATCAAAATAATACTTTTTTCCCCCAGATTTCCATTGCAGGAAAATGCAATCACCCTCTCCTCCATTTTAATTCAACAAGAGAAGCCCCAAATTCCTTGCTTTCAGTAGCTGCTGTGATCACCCAAACTCAGGTGTCTGAAACCAGGATGTGACACTGTTTACTTACATACCTGGAAATTTCAGTTTTCCCAACCATCCTATGTTTGTAGCAAGACCATTTTTACTGCACATGACAATCAGAGGCAATTGTCTATATTTGCACTTAAATTTTGTCATAATTGAAGCAAGCGGACTTCTAGATGTTGTGATAATGGAAACAGTAAATCAAAATGATGGAAATTTGCACTCTTGAAAAAGCATGCTTTAGCTTTATTTTCAAATAAAACACTGTTTTAAAAAGAAAATGTTCATATATTTCTTGCAGGATTATCCTTATTTTCATTCTTTTGTAAAATGGATGCATGAGATGAATGTAAAGCTTTGGTTGGACGGACAGATACTTCTAGAGATTAATTGTTGTTCTTATAAAACTGTGATGAAAATGTCTCAAATATTGTAACTGTGGGATAAGAAAAGAACTTTTACAGTGTTAGTTACATCCCCCTAAAAGCTGTTGAATCAGTTCTTTGGATCTGGGTTTTTTCCTAGGTTCTTTTTCCTTGAGCAGATTTTGAGAGCACATCTTTCTTTTAAATTAAAAATGCTGAAGGATATCCTTTAAGAGGCAGTCCCAAAGGAATATATCTTCAATTGCAAAACAACAACAAAAACAAGCCTTTGTTTATCCTGAGCATCAGAGTCAACTTTTCTTATGGAGATGTGATGCATATGTTATTATTTACAATGTTGACATTTCTGCCCTAAGTTATATCTCCCTTTTTTATTTCTATATGTTCCAAATAGACTGAGATAATTTCTTCTCTATCTCATACAGACCCAGGTAGGAAGATAAAGAAAGTCTTTTTCTTTCTGGAAATTATGTGCAAGAGCCAAATATTTTTACGAATACCTTCACCTGCTTGCAGGCTCCCTCTTACCAGTTTATATTTCTAATTTACAGGGCTGCATTATGTGTTTTAATTGCTTTGCTAAAATGTGATGCTTTCAAAAAGAGGAGATGAGAATGCAAATATAATTGTTCTGGCAGAAAAGTTACCCTGAACGTATGTGTATCTAGATGTGTGTCATCCAATCTCGAATGAATGAACGTCTTTTGGCTTGGAACATCCCTCCTTTTCTTCTTTTGCTTTTTCAGCAACCCCTAAGTGATTTGCAAAAGGCCTTTTACTCCTTTGGGAAGAGAAACCTGCCAAAAGACATACAGTCCTAAGACCTGCCATTCCTTCATGACATAAACTAACACAGGCTTCCCCCACTAGGCAATGCTTTCACAAATGGAAAGGTGTTTTGGGGTTTTTTTGGTTTCTACATTAAAAAGAGCAGGCAAATGTCAACATTCCACACTGGTTTTTTAAAATGTTTTTATCCTGCCTTTATTATTTATAAATAATTCAAGACAGAGAATACTCCTTCCTTCCTCCTATTTTCTACTTAACAATCACCCTGTAAGGTGAGTTGGGCTGAGAAAGAATGGCCAAAGTCACCCAGCTGGCTTTCATACCTAAAGCAGGATTAAAACTCACAGACTTGTGGTTTCTGGGCAAGCATCTTAAACCACTATACCAAATTGGACTAACTTAACTTTCAAATGTGAGATTAATTTTAAAAAAATAAAATAAGACTAAAATTGGTCTGTTGTTATAATCTTACTTTAGGGTTTTCAAGGTTAATTTGTTGGTTATAGTTTTGAAAGTTGCAAGATAAAGAACACTAAGCTTTTCAGGCTGCCTTTTCCAATGGACTGATGGCTCAGTAAAAAAAAAATAAAAAACCTCTACAAAAACCACCCACCCTTGAATCTTCCCAAATTCTAGAGAGGTCACTTACTTTCACATGTGTAACTAAGACCTTTTAAGTTTCTGACAATCTGGTGGGCAAAACATCAATTTATCCCCTTCTCCTTCCCTCTTTATTGCTTTCTACTTTCTCTGCATTTTTTCCTCTATTGTTTTTGACCACTGAATTCAGGGGCTGGTAAATACGAAGATATAGGAAAATCCAAAATGCTGAAATAATTCTTCACTGTATATTATTTTAATTGATTTTTACAACCTTGGATCAAAGATATTGATCCATCTGATCACTTCAACTGCTAAATCATATATTGGATGATGGGAGTCTAGGGGCAAATTGCTTCTGTGCTTATTTTTGGGTTTTTTTTAAATCCCTAGTTTTAAGAGCAAAAAGAGGTCAGCCTTTTTTATTTAAACAAATAAATGTAAGAAGTCACCTTTTAAAAAATAAATAAATGTAAGAAGAAAAAGAGAGGTCCTAAGTCCAGTTGCATGTTTTCATGTTCTGTTCTAACAATTCCTGTAGATCCAAGAGATTCTTGTCCTAGTAAGAATGCTGAGGAAAACATGAAGCCACATACTCCTTGTCTGCTACAGAGCAACCCCCTGGTCTTCTGTTGGTCTGCTTTGGAGCAGAGAATTTTATACAGTGCATCCCAAATTAATGACCTGAGGAATGTCTGCCTGTCCTTCCCAGAAACTAAGACCCTCTTAGCATTCACAGAAGACATTCTTCATTTTTCAACAAGGCTTGAATGTAGGTGAAATGTTCTTATTTTAATACTCCCACATGCCAATATACCCACCAGAAACCCCCATCCCTTTATTCATAAGCAGGAATATATATACACAATTCTTGGGGCTAAACCAAACTGATAAAAATAGTCTAACACATACTCTGAGCTTCACCTTGGAAGCCCACACTAGAGAAATTCTTCCCATGCCAGGTAACTGAGACATGATATCCTCATTCTTCAACACAAAGAAAGAATAGGACTTTATATATCTAGAATTCAAAGGGAATGGGTGTGAAAATAATTTTCAGACATTTGCTATCAACTCCTGGTTTGCAAAAGGCTCTAGAAACTCAATCATTTTAACTGAAGAGGCAAAAGTATTTTAATAAATGAAAAACAAAATAATCTCTTGTTTATTCTAAACACCACTGGGAAGTAAAAAAGGGGGGAAATGTCTGATTTATGGAAGACTCCTCTTCATGTATTTTTGCAAGTGTGTGTGTGTGTGTTTGTATTTGCCTGTGTCTCAACAATTTTTTTAGTATTTTGGCAATAATAGCAAAATTGGGAAGGGGTGCATACTCACTACCTACCACACACAGTTTATGCTATTATTGCCAAAATATTCAGATTTTTGTAAGAAGACATTTGAAATCATATCTTCTTTCATTTTACACGAGTTAAGATCAAAAGTGGCCTTTGGGAAGCACATATACAAGACAGGAAGTGTTTGCTTACTGTGGTTTTTTACAGTTAAGACACTTGTGTTAAAAAAAGAAAGAGGGGAAAGATAAGAAAGAAAAGTTCATGATTCAACTGCATCTCCACTTGGGGTGGCAGAAAATTTCCTTTCAGATATTGTAGAAGTATTCCCCTTCCCATAGCAGCATGACAAAAGGCAGGATTTTACTTAATTCAATTGCTTTTATAATCATCAAACATTGATAAAATATTTTCCTATCAATTCCATAGATCAGCTCTGCAAAACAAAAAAACCAACCACCATTCATATGGAGTTGGGATATTTAAGAGACAGAACAGCTGGCTTTCTTAATTGACAAAGACAGCATATATTTCTGTGTTGACTAAATACATTTCCCCTAAATTCACATCTGACTAAAGTGTTTGTGTGTGTATGTGTGCATCCACAGGCATTGCATGGTATGTTGTAATTTCTGTGCGTGTCTATTCTGATATAATTATTTGCATTGCCCTGCTTCTTCCCCCTCCTCTCCTCTTCCTTTCCTTTTCAACCCGAGGCAGCCTCACAAGGCCCAACGTTAAAAGGGCTGAGATGTTTTGCATGAAGCTCTCACAATAGGGGTTGAGAGAATTGACAGTTTCAAAAACAAGGCGCTCCGTCCTTTCCAGATGCCGAGATCACCTCCCCCTCCTCCCCCGTCCTTTTCCTGCACCTTCTCTCGCTGCTGGTGGCTTTAGGGTGCATTGCGAAGTTACGGCAACAGCTGTGTTTGTAAACAGGGGAGGGCAAGGGTTGAGAGCCGGTAGAATTGCTCGCGAATTGGGGGAGACGGCCGACTCAGGAACAGTCCCACATGTCGATTTCCGAGCCAGGAAGGAACAGGAAATGGGTCTTCCCCATTCCGCGGCTTCACTACGTGCATCTCAGGAGTTGGGAAGGGTGGAGGTGGTGGGGCGAAGAAGAGGCTCCCCGTTTCACAGCCGCGGCGTCGCCATCTTGCCTGTTTTTAAAAAAGGACCTCGCGCCGTTCCTTCGCCCCGGCTGGCCTCTCCTTGTGTCTCCGGCCTTTCTCTTCCCCTTTTCTTTCTCCCCCGGCCTGAATGTGTTACCAGCTCATTAGGCGAAGCGGAAGGGCCTCTTGGAGGAGTCGTCTAGAGACCCACTTCAAGGTGGCCTTTCAGAGGCTAGAGGGGAAGGCCTAAGCGCCGCCTTGGAGGCCTCGCCTTGCTTGGGCCCGGGCTCTCTCGCCTCAGCTTCCCGCAAGCTCTTCTCCTTTTGTCTCCTTCCTCAGCGCCGCCGCTGCTGCCCCCCAAGCTTTCCAGCTTCCCCGCAAGATCTGCCCTTCGCCACAGCCTGCCCGGCCCTTGTGCCTTTTCCGGGCCAGCCGCAGAGCGCCGGGACTCTCAAAATGCAGGGTTGTCTTTCGGCGAAAGCCGAGAGAGACGCAGCTGCCCAGGATGTCCCAATGAGGCCACTCCAAAAAAAAAAAAAAAAAAAAAAAAGGGCAGCTCGGGGAGAGGCAAGGCGGCCCTCTGGCAGCCTTTCGCCTCAGCCTCTGCGAGCAAAACGGCTCGGGACCATTTTTCTGGCTTTCAACTCTTTCTCCCTAGAGGCGAAATCCTGCAAGTCCGGCTAGATCTCGGGTTGGGGGCCCAGGCTCACAGGTCAAAGGACGCCGTCGCCCAGCTGCCTTCAGCTCTATCAGATCCGTCGTGAGAAACGCAAATGCCCTGGGATGGCCATCAGATGCCAGGGATCAGTTTGGTGTCTTTTTATTGTTTAGGGGTCATAGTCCCTCCTCAGCCATTCCGCAATTTAAAACGAGTTTAATGATGACGGGGCGTGTGAATTGGGATTGGGGTGGTGGAGGTTGGGGAAGGAAAGAAATCACCCCGGACGGCGACAGCGGCGGCCAAAAACCGCACCCAGGTTGTTTACTCTGTCGTTGGAATATGCGCTGGGGAGCTGTAAAGTGTGTGAAATTACGCACTAGTCTCTTAAAGAGTGCCTAATTTCTAGTAAATAGCCAGGCCTTTGTCAATGGCTTTATTATGTTGTTTCTTGTTAATTGTTGAGAAAATCTCCTTTGTGGCGTGTGAATAGCTTTATGAGCTAACCTGGTCAGTGGGGCAATAAGGGGCAGTAAATGGCTGCCTGTTTTAAAGAGCTGAGGCAGGGATCGGTCATGGCCGAAAGGAGGTAGCAGGGACCTTTCTTCACTGCTCCCTCCTCCAAGGTGCATCACCCCACCCCCAAAGTTTATACGCAGGATTAGAATCTGATGTATGTATGTATGTACATACATGCACACGTAAATGCTGGGGACATACATTATTTCCAATACCCCAACTCTTTGTGGCTATTCCTTTATTTGGCTTCCTAGAAAAGATACAGGAACATCCGCTCTTGTCATGCTTTCCAGCAGAAGACATTTTGAGATGGCAACAACTCTTTTAAACTAAGACATATTTCCACATTTACTCACAAAGCAGGGCCAAGTTAAGGCTATGTGACTAATGCTATCACAACACACACACACACACACACACACACACATTTTACTTTAAGGGAAGTTGTCTCGAAATGTAAAGATTCCCTGGGTAGCCTCCCCATTGTATAAGATAAAGGGAGCGGAGGAGATGTCGAAGCCAATACTGGTGGGTTGATACAGGAAATGTCCTTGAGAAATGGAGGCTGACGGTTGCAAAAGCAATCCCACAGTCTGCTTGGATTCTCTCGCACTTCAAATGTTTTCCAAATCTGGAGCTCTAGAAATGTAGACAAATAAAGATTACAGCCTGTGGCAGCCTTTCCCAAAGTTCAGTTTTATATTTCTTAAAAGAGAAAGAACTTACTTTTAAAGAAGAAGAGAAAAAAAGTATTAGAGGAGAAAGGGAAAAATGTACCAGTTTCATTTATTAAATTAATGTCCATCAAATAGATAAATACAATTCTTAGCAAACACCTTTGGGGACTGCAAAACAGAGCCTCATTCCAAAGAGGGGGGAAAAAACCCACATTGTAACATTAAGATGGGAAGGTGATTGCGTAGATTCAGCATTCAGTTGTTTCCATTACTCTTTTTAATAATCGATGTGTCGTTTATTTTTGTTTTTAAAAATTCAAAGGGCTTTTTATTTGGTGGGGGGGGAGGAAG